>LPNX010020724.1:251963-265505 GCA_001517045.1 Pseudotsuga menziesii | reverse complement strand
CTTTGCCCCTGTAGCAAAAATGAACTCCATCCGCCTTGTTCTTTCCCTTGCAGCCTTACATAACTGGGAATTCCATCAAATGGATGTCAAGTATGCCTTCCTACATGGTGATTTACATGAGGAAATTTATATGGAACAACCTCCTGGATATGTTCATAATAACCCTAGCCTTTTCTTCCTCCTTAAGAAATCCTTATATGGCCTTAAGCAAGCTCCTAGAGCTTGGTATGCCAAAATGGGTAGCCTTCTCCTTGACACTGGTTTTTCTAGATGCCATTCTGACCCCAATGTCTATACCAAGAAAGTAGGAAACCATCTCATCATCTTTGTTCTTTATGTTGATGATCTTATCCTTACTGGTAGTGACCCTGACCTTATAACCCATGTGAAATCCAGTCTTAAGCAAAATTTTGAAATGTTAGACTTAGGACATTTGCATTATTTTCTTGGTGTCCAAGTCTTGCAAACCAAAGAAGGAATCTTTCTTTCCCAGTCTAAGTATGGTTGTGACTTTCTTCGTCACTTCCACATGGAAGATTGTAAACCATCCCCTTCTCCCTTCCAGTTTGGAGTCAAGATTTTTACCACTTGTACTTCCCCTGAAGTAGATGCCACCTTGTATCGTCAGCTTGTTGGTAGTCTTTTATACTTGACTCATTCCCGTCCTGACCTTTCCTTTACCGTTGGTCGTGTTGCCCGTTATATGCAAACTCCTCATGAAAGTCACTGGAAAGCAGTAAAAAGAATACTTCGATATATTCAAGGTACAATTCAGTTTGGGATTCATTACAGTACAAGGGGAAAACCTTTGTTGGTTGGTTTCACTGATTCAGATTGGGCCGATGATCCTAATGATCGAAAGTCTACTGTAGGTTATGTTTTCACTCTGGGATCTGGACCTATCACTTGGGCTTGTAAGAAACAACAAGCTCTTGCTCTTTCTTCAGCAGAAGCAGAATATCGAGCCGCAGTTAATGCCAGTCAGGAAACTTTATGGCTTCGACAGATCCTTTCAGAGTTTGGATTCGAGCAGCAGCAGCCTACTCTACTTTGGTGCGACAATCAAAGTGCCATCAAGCTTGCCAAAGATCCAGTTCTACATCAGCACAACAAACACATCAAGCTACACATGCACTTCATCAGAAATATTGTTCATGATCGTGTTATTGAAGTGCTCTATTGTCCTACAGATGATCAAGTTGCAGACATCTTCACCAAGTCTCTTACAAAAGTGAAGTTTTCTAAACTTCGGTCTATGTTAGGAGTTCAGGAATGTGTCCTTAAGGGGGGATAGGCTCTAATGCCTTCTTCCTTCTCCTAATAGTGTCACTTTTGTAAATCCTTCAATCCTATCCCAAGTTGTTCTTAAGGGGGGATGTTAGGATATTTAGACACTTAGGAGTTAGTTAAGATCAACTTGTGTAATATATCCATTAGGTAAAAGTGTGTTTCTATAGTATGCATTAGTATGCATTTGTAAATATTCTAATCCGACGGTCACGATATGTTCTAGACATAGAGTGATCTGATGATTCAACTTCTCTTAGATCATACCTACCATTGATTCGTGGCTTAACACCCGATTGGTCTATGATCTCTATTTAAAGAGCATAGAGGGTCCTTGGCTAGTTGATCGATTATGAGAAGCTCATGTAACTTTCTTTCTTTTGCATAATAAATTGCTCCAAGTAGCTATTTGGTTGGGGTCTTGGACTATTTCTCTCTCGAGGGTTTTAACCACGTGACAAACATTGGTGTATTGATCTGTGATTTGTTTGTGTGAAGTGGTTGTTCTTGGTGTTCGGTCCTTTGGGAGTAACCTATTTACCCTAATAGGTGCATCAACATGGTGCATGCTACTAAGTTTGTGACTCATGCGAAATACTATGGTTCGTCACAAACGGACCTTAGGAAAGAACCTCCTCCTACCGAGAGGCCTTTGCATATTGAAAATCCTATGGATAAACCTGAGAGAGCACCTCACATTCCTCAAGGAGTCTTAAAGCATTCGGGGCACAATCCTAACGCCTGAGCCAATGAGAACTATTCTGTTGTCAAGGATTTGGGATAAACTCCTTGTGCAATGTTTACGCTTGAAGTTCTTCAGAGTTGTTCGTCGCAAAAAAAGCTTTTATTTCTACTCTCAGACTGAATGATGATAACTCTTCTTCCATCATCAAATTTGAAACCATAGGACTACAGCCTCGCTTTGCTTGCTACGTGTCTATCTTGATTCATGTGGAATGTCTTAACATGACCATCAAACGCACTATGATTGATGAAGGCGTTGTTGCTTCCGTGATTGCTTTGTCGTGTTGGAAGGGTTTGGGTTCTCCCAAGTTGTCCAAATCCGCTACCATGTTGACTGTGTTTCATGGTAGATCGTTTCAGCCGTCGAGGGGGGGGGGAATCCTCACGATCGAGGTTGAGGTGGTTGATGTGCCCCTTGATTACAATCTTTTACTAGGTCGGAATTGGATGTATAGTATGCAAGCCATAGCCTCTTCTCTATTTCGAGTTTTATGCTTTCCATTTAATGGGAAGATTGTTACAATTGATCAAACATCATTCAAAAATCTGAGTTTTAGTGCATCATTGGGAGCTTCGATCCCGATTATCGACCACGCTCAGCTGACAACTAGGAGTGTGGGTGTACGTATGTATCCATCCCTTATGGGGACATTTAGTTGTCATGCACCCATCCTTATGATTGGATCTAGTTTCGATGGGGCTTCACCTTCATTGAATTCGGTGTCTTTTTGCACTTCCCATATGGAAGATCCTTAGATTCTTCCTACACTGAGTCTTTCGAACGAACCTATCGAAATGGACTTGTCGTTTCCTGCAGCAATGATTGCATATCAATCAAATCTTGATTGTGTTGTAGAGCCTAGTCCTTCCTCTTCGTGGATGGAAGAGGAGGACCCGTATGTGCTACCTACATGGGCAGTTGAGTCCTCTCATGCACATGACTGCCTTGATAGTGTTTTTCTGTCAGATGAAGCTGTTATTGAGGCCATGTCTAGAGTTGAGCCACCTTGGGAAGAGTTACATCATAGATCTTATTTTCTTCCTGAGCTTGACCATTTGGAGCATGAGGACTTCAGGGAGATTCTTAGCGAGAAGATTGGTAGTCTCGTGGTTCCATTAAGCTCTCCTAGTCAGATGGCTGATGGGAACATGGAGAATATATCACCTACAATTCCTATCAATATCTCTCATGATCCTGGCAAGATTGAGAATGTCTATATTAGGGAAAAATGTTCCCATGCCGAGATTCTGGAGTATACCGAGTTGTTCAAATAGTTTCGTGATATCTTTGCTTGGTCATACGAGTAAATGCCAGGTATCGACCCTCATATTGTCAAACATGAAATTAATACCTATCCGAATGTGAAGCTTGTTCGACAATGTTTGTGTGTGGTGAATCCTAGAAAAGAACCCACGATTAAGGCTGAGATAGAAAAGTTGTTGAAATCCAACTTTATCTATCCCATTCCCTTGGCGAAGTGGGTTTCAAACCTTGTTTCGGTTGATAACAAACAGGGAGCGATCCATATATGTACTTATTTCCATGATTTAAATTATGCATGTCCTAAGGATAATTTTTCCACACCATTTATTGCTCATATTTTGGATGAGTGTGCAGGAAGCAAGGTATTTTCCTTCATGGACGGCTTTTCTGGATATAATCAGATTCAAATTAAACCCAAGAATCAACACAAAACTACATTTATTTGTCCTTGGGGTACGTTTGCATATCGAAACATACCTTTCAGTCTTAAAAATGCCGGAGCCACGTTTCAGCGGGATATGACCTTGATTTTTCATAATCTCAAATTGATTATTGAAGTATTTTTGGATGACCCTGCTGCTCATTCTTAGCTGAGAGTGCATCATTCCTACCATTTCAGATTAGTGTTTGAAAGGTGCCGTCACTACCAGGTTAGGTTAAATCCTCATAAGTGCATCTTTTGCATGAAGTCAAGTCACTTGCTAGGATTCATTGTTTCTAAGGAGGGTATAAGAGTCGATCCCTTAAAGGTTGAGGAAATACTTCCATTGTCTCCCTCGAGAAATATTAGATATCTTCAATGTTTGCAAGCATGGAAAACTTCTTACGGAGATTCGTGGTTAACTTTGCCAATTTGACTAAGGGATTTATGCGTCTTTTGAAGAAGGACACTACCTTTTGCTGGGATGAGTGATCCCAGGAGTCCTTTGATGCTCTTAAGCGAGCCTTACCATCGGCCCCCGTTCTTAGTCCACCCAACTATAGTTGTGAATTTTTTATTTATGTGGCCGCATCCATGGAGATGATTAGTATGGTTTTGGTTCAGGAGGATGAGGAGCTCCATGAGCATGTCATATACTATTTGAGACGAAACCTTATATATGTGGAAATCTGTTATTCCCATGTGGAGAAACTTTCCTTAGCTACCATTCATGTGGTTCAGAGATTGAGACACTACATTCTCCTTCGCCAGACCTTGGACAAGCTGATCAATGGTAACAATTCTCCCTAGATGTGGAAATTGGACTATTCGAAATACTGTCAAAGTGACAATAGTCATGGCGTAAAACCAATTTATTCCTAGAAGGAGGTTGTAATCTAATGGGGCGTCTGCTACTTCTACTTGAATAGATACAATTTTTCCCCCAAGCTTGACTGCAAGAGCTGATATGAGACTGTGGAGCTCGAAACCTCATCCATCAAAGGCCTTAAGAGTTGTAGGTGATGTGACAAGCTCAAGAGAGCCGATAGATTTCCAACAAGACGGAGACAAAACCGAAGTTGAAGCTCCTTCGTCTAAGACAGTCCTAAAGACTTTCTTTTCAACTACTTTCATGATGATTTGGAAAGCAAGTTTGTGAGGTAGTCTAGGCTTATAGTTCTTGACATTGAAATGAATCATAATCAGAATTGTCTGGGTCTACAGCTCCTAATGCAGTTAACAGGTTTTTGTGTTGTGTAGGACAACTTTGGAGCACTTCCAAGGTAGACATTGCACACGGTGCCTGAGCGAAATCTTCAACTACATTATAAAATTGAGTAGCTCGAGCATTAGGGTTAAAAGCAACCTTCCTAAGGGTACTCTTGCGTGGATGCAAAATCATATCGAGAGTAGGATTCTCAATGGTTAGGGGAACAGTAAACGAGGATTTAGGAGAACCAGTAGAGGGAGCTTTCCCTGAAGAAGAATGGTCTTCTTTATTGTCTGTGGGTTTGCCATAATTCTGACTTCGATTTTGCAGACTAATGGTATTTGAGGACATCATACGAATTTCCTCTGATGAACTAGAGTTTCCCTGATTATACATGTGGTCTATAACTTGTTGTTGAGAGGGAAAAGGATCCGCGAGAACTGTGGGTGTGGGATTTGTTTTCAAAAATTGGGTGATTTCGTCTCGGCAGGGACACTCTTTTGTGAAATGGTCACCTCCTCATAGTAGACATGGATATTTTGCTTTTCTTTTCCCTTTATTGTTATCATTGTTGGTTGGTTTTGGGTTCTCCTGTTGGTTTCCAGGTTTTTAATTTTTTAATTTTACCTTTCTTTTTATTATTGCTAGAAGTTTGAATACTCTAAATAGAATTGACCTCGGAGGAAACCTTGGGAGTCAAAGGAGTAGGGGTGGTAGTTTGGGGTTTCTTGGCAGGTTTTGCTGCTGACGAGGACTGGATTGAACCAATAATCCCATCAACAAGGACTTCTCTTGGTGGCTTTGCAAGATCGGTACTTGGGTGAGGAGCTTGAGGAATCAAGTCATACAAAGTTTCAGACTGGGAATAGACCAAGTCCAGATACTGGGCTCAACTAATGGCTTTCTCTTCAGTAACAGTACCGCCCATAGCCACATCTTGAGAAATTGGAGGCAACTAAGATTTGGTAAACAATTAAGCTAATAACTGATCCAGAATAGGAGCCTTAATAAGTCTTCTCCGCCTTCTCCACTCATGGATATGATCGGATATGTGGGTGGATGTGTTCTATCGCAGAGAAGTTAGGAGATCAGTACCCATTTCATAATGAATAGGAAGTTGAAAGTGTGTAAGAAATACAGTTTCCAATGAGCCAAAATCCACAAACGAGTGTTGCGAGAGTTCAATATACCATTTTGTGGCTGTACTGGTCAAAGTTAGTTGAAAGAGTCTTAAATGAACAGAATCATCCATAAGGGAGTTTGAAGAACACCATGGATGGAATGTCATGACATGGTTTTTTGGATCGTCTTCCTGCTTCCCATCGAACTTTGGAATGTCCGATTGTAACTTTACAGGAATGGGAGGCCATGAGGGGTTATGTCGAATGAGGTCATTACTCAACTTAGTCAAATCAGGCAAGTCCAAAGTTACTAGGAAAGGTAACTAACAGTTAGGTTACACATACTGGTAATATTGATATGGCATATAGTTACCATTAGGACCATAAGTAGACTGATAGATAGGTTGTTGTGACGAAGAACTACCAAAAAATCTGCCCACAGGGGGTTGATTTTTGGGATCATGACCATTAGGACCACCAGAGCCTCTGGGAGGAGGGCCACTAGGACCTCTGGAACCACTAGGATCATTGGGACCACCAGGACCACTGGGACCACCAGGAGGCAGACCACCAAACCCTCCCAGACCTCTAGGAGGTAAACCTCTAGAGCCTCTAGAACCACTAGGAGGAGGGCCACCAGACCCTTTAGGGCCATTAGGAGGAAGGCCACCAAGCCCCCCAAGACCACCTAGACCATTAGGACCATAAGGACGAAAACCACCAGGCCCTCTAGGACCATTAGGCCCCCTAGGGGGAGGACCTCCATAAGGCGGTCCTCCGACACCTCCCGCAATATGTATAAGTATCCCCCCCATAGTTGGCATGTAGGAGCAGCTAGGTTTCCCCCATGGAGTGAAAGTATTACTAGGATATGGAATTCCAGCGTAAGGCATTCCTGTAGCATTGGGTGGATAATTAATGTTTCCTACATGTATTTGATTTGCTGTATAACCATAACCCCAAGAGGTTTGATTGGTTATAGGTTGTTCCCCCAAGGGCTGAACTGAACTAGATGAGGCATTGACCACATTAGTGTGGGTGGGAGGGACATAAATTGTAGATTGCTCTATACTAGAGGTCTGTCCTTGACTAGGTACAATTTCGGTGCCAGATAACGTAGGTCGTGTTGGGGGTTTCCCCCTAACACTAGAAGATAATGACGAAACATGAATTGAAGGTTGAGCCCCAAGTGCGGAAGACCTGGGAGGATTAGGAACAGACATAATATGGGAGGTGGTGGGGTTGGTAGTTTGACTTGGGTTGTGTGGAGTTACTGTGCGATCTATAATCGGTTCAATGGGTCTCATAGAATCAGCAAGTGAACGGTATCCCACAGGAATAACTATGGAACGTGATGGTGGTGTGCCCAATATGTCATATTTTTCCTTTTCAATCTCCTGTGCATGGAGAATGGATGCGTGGTACTGTCTACATTCTTCTTCATCTGGAGAAACTTCTTCAGAAAAGTTTAAACGGGTTCCAAATGAGGCAATGGCCTGTCCTATAAAGGTATCCAAAAATGGAACATTGGGACCATAATTCGGACGGGTAGTATCATCAACATGACCTTCTATGGGAGAATGGAATGAATTATTACCTCGAGAAGGTTTTTGGACCAGGGGAGGCGAGTGTGAAGGATATGGTCCTCTGCTTTCTGCAACCACATTATCTCCCACTTGGGAGGTGGTAGAATCTCCTTGGTAGATACCTTCCATTGGATTTTCTCCTGAAATAGGAATAAAATCGGGTGGCAAGCCTCATACTCTTCTGGACTGCCTTAGCTTAGCCAGTTTGTACAGCTCCTATCTAACCTAGGGTCTCAAAAACTATAAAACACCCCAAAAATTTCCCTACTCAAGCTATAGGTCAAACAAGCAAAATTAAATGACAGGAGGAGTTCAGATAGTCAAGTCTCTCACCAGGATTGTTAAGAAGGTGCCACTCATGATATACCTCAAGGGTACGTGCGTAGTAATCTCCCCGAATGTTATTTTCAGTGTATGGCTCCAAGCAAGACATCCAAAGGGCTTTCCTAAGATGGATAAGGTATCCTAGTGGGGTCTCCCAATATACGGAAGGTAGGTGGGAGCTCAAATCGGTAGTAGTGATGTCTAATGCATAACCATACACAAGGGTCCTTTCGATATACAATCGAGTATGTGAAGTACCTTTCTATATACCTCAAGGGTACGTGAAAGGCCATTCGATATACCGATGGTACGTGGAAGAACCGCGTGAGTCCCGGGATGTAATGCGGATGAGTAACGACATTTCCTACGCATAACGACACCCGAACACGTCTCTAACCTATCACTCAAATTGCTATGTAAATTTTAACCTCTAACTACTGTTAATTTGAAAGTGGATGGTTAGGTGGATGCATGGAGTTTTGACAAAAAAAAGTAAAACCATGCAATATGCATATGCGAATATTTCACATTACCGTTCGTGGTATGCCTACCTACGGGAGGGAAAGAGAGTATTTTCTTTTGCTTCAAAACCAAAAATTTCCAAACAACAATCTTGAACACAAAATCAAAGACAAGCAACACTTTCCAAACTCATTTCTCTTTTCTAAAAGCAATCAAAAAGGGAGGAGTCTCTTTTCCTAAAAGAAAAACAAGAAGCACACTATATGCATATGCACTCTTTTTTTCGATTTTTCTTAAAGCATAGATAGATCTAACTTAAAAATACAATATTTTTTATTTTGATGAGATAGTACTAATGCAAAAGAGACAAAAGAACATAGAGAACCTGAAATCTTGTGAGGCCAATCAGAGATCCAATGTCTTATGCTCACTAATGATAATGACCTAATCTCAGTAAAAAAATTTCTTTTTAAACAAGCAAAAAGAAGCCTTCTATGGAAACGAAAATGAAATCAAGATGCTAATTAAAAGTGTTTCTTTCAATCTATATAACAGAAATGAAAAGAGAGCTCACTAACACCTAAGCTTTCGAAAAAGAAATCAGGTTTTCACAAACACAACCAACAAGCACGGAAGGAAATGGACAATCAACAAGACTAATCTAGCTTTTGAATTCTTCAATCAAACCGATCATTTACCACAAAATTTCAAACCATAAGCATCAGATTCTAATACACAAGCCTGACAGTGCAGGGCTGAAAGCAAATCAACTCAATTTTTTTGCAAAAAATGAGAAAAAAGTAGTCTTGAAATAAGGCCTACTTGGCACTGTGCTAGAGGGGTCTTGACAGAATGGTTCTGGACAAGCACCGCTTTTGGATAAGAGGACTCAGGCGGTGGCACAGCGTACTGCTAATAGGTTTCAGGCGATGGCACCGCTTCTCGCCAACAGCATAAGAGCGATTCCCTGTATAGATCCAAAACACAAAGGAGAACGACAGATCAAGTTAGAAAAAGATCAGATCGAGGCAAGAATTGATGGATTGACAGTAAAAAAGAGCATAAAAAGTTGAAATCCTTCAGATCTGAATAGATCCAAAAGTTTCAAACCAAAATTCACTGAGTTAGAGAGCAGATCTGACAGAAGAGAGTTGGAGATGGAGCCTGGATTCGGACAAGAGTTCGAGAAATGAGGAAGATCAAATCAACTGATATATGTATCAATCCCAAGCAGAGTCACCAGATTTGTAACCAGGAATATTTCACCTTCTACTGACAGAAGTTGTTCCTCTGGTCTAAATGGTTCAGATCTAGAACAAATGAGTGAACGACAAAGGATGAAGACCTTCCCTAGATGTCGTAGACACCTGGAATGCTGCTTCGATAGTGAACCTGTGTACCTGCAAACAAATCAAACATGCAAACACATCAAAGCTACCAGAAAATCATCTACTTATCCATGTTAGTGACTAAGGAATCTAACAACATGTACATGTGAAATCGAAACAACAGTAATGTGGGACGAAAATCAGCTTTGCATTAAAGATGTATGGAGAATATTACAACCATTTCCTTAATGTTGACAAGCATATCCACGAGACAAACACTTCATCCCCATAAGCTCTCACTTTTCTCTCTATGCTCTCCAATGGCTTGGACTAAGTGGTCAATCCAACAGCATAACAATACCTCTATAGTTCTCCCCCTCAACCATGGGCATGAGCTTGTATTTATAAGGCTCAATGGATAGGAATGGTTGAGAGATTTGTGGATGAGGTGGCCTCTAAGATCCTATGATGGGGGATCTCGAGCTCAACTGACCCACAATGACAGGGATAAAGGAAGACATGAGGCTCATGATCTAGAAGCCTCAAGAAACTTCTCTTTTTCCCATTTTACCTAGGATACCTCTTTTCTTCTCTTATGACAGAGCGGTTTAGATGAGAAATGCTTATGGACCAAAGACCATAGGAGGTGGCACCGCTTATGGAAAACATGATATAGGTGGTGCGAGCAAGGTACCGCTCATGGGCCACAAGGAAAGCACGGTGCTGAGTTTTTTCATGTAGAATTGACAAACAACATAGGTTTCCACTCTAAGTGTTGGGATTAAGGGCAAACATGTAAGTCAAAGGTCTTATCACATGGTGGTGACAGGATTTGGGTATAATAATAGGCTAGGTACAAACCCTACAGCTGGGCATTCTCACACTATAGTTGGGCAGAAAACTCATACTACAGTTACTGGGCAGGAGGTGTAGGATAAAATATAACCAAAACGCCCCGCTTTTTTGGTCGTTTTTCCATAAAAATCAGCCATTTTTTACTGGGAAATTGTTATTATCATCAATT
This sequence comes from Pseudotsuga menziesii, assembly GCA_001517045.1. Classification (NCBI taxonomy): domain Eukaryota; kingdom Viridiplantae; phylum Streptophyta; class Pinopsida; order Pinales; family Pinaceae; genus Pseudotsuga; species Pseudotsuga menziesii. Next base: position 254,734 of record LPNX010020724.1, on the reverse strand, counting down.
TCCAATGTTATCGGTTTCAATTTCCTATTCTAGACTAAATCCCTGTTTTTAAAACCACCAAGATCACCCAAGTTGTTAAAATTCAGATTTAAACCCTCTAAATTATGATTTAAACCAGAATTTGGCTGCCAGATTCCGGTGGGTTGGGGGCATTTTGGTTAATGCTTATACTGCTCCCCAAGGAGATGGTAAATTCAATACATAAATGGTGGCATAACTAGAAGATGGAGAGTCTGAACATGACGAATTGAGAACTCGTAATTTCAGGAAAGAAATGTAGCATGTATCTTTGGATGCAAAGAATGAAAAAATGCATGTACCAGGATAGAAAATTCTGACCTAATTGAGCGAAAACCCCTTTGTCTTGGCGTGAACCGAAACGATGATGATGGTCGACTGAAATGACACATGAAATGGGTGCCCAAACTCTGTTTGCAAGCCCAAAAAGGCCTTACCAAGCGTGAAAAAGAGTTACCCTTCCTGACCGAAAAACCTCAAATGGTGCGATGGTGGACTAAGCAGAAGCCCGAAAACCTCTTACCTTGACTGAAAAACTAGTGAAATGAAGACGATGGACTAAGCGGATGCCCGAAAAGCCAATAACCAAGCGTGAAAAGCAACGGCTTGGTTTTCTTGGTGAAAGCCTCAAAGTGAAAAAACCAGAAAAATTATGGTGATGGTCAGCTAGACGGGGTGGGGTTTTGGCTTTATATAGTTAAACATTTTTCGGCCGAGAGTTAAAAAGGAATCTAATCTCTCAGCCGAGAAACCATTCCGAGAGTTTAATGTAAAAATTATGTCAATACTCTCGGACGAGAAGGTTTAAAACTCTCGGCCAAAACCTTATCTAACTATGGAACAACTCTCGGACGAGAGAATGTTAACCGTGGTTAATTTTTCGTCCGAGAAATATAACAACTCTCGGCCGAAAAAATTTGTTGACTTTTTTCTCGACTGAGAAATTGGAAATTATACAAAAAAAAAAGATTTGTCACGGAATTCTTTCCCAACTTCATGTTTTCACCCTTGAGCGAGGCGTAACTTCTGCACATGAACTTCAAGTGAGGTGATTTCTATGTACTTGGAAATATCTACGTGTGTAGAATAGTGCTGAGAATCCAGGAGAAGGTATTACAATTTTTTTACCCATAAAATGACCATTTAAGGCCCCAAATGGGATCCAAAAGGTTTCGGACCCCAAATCACCAAAGTATGGCATTGCCATAAAATGGGCCCTACGATCCAATGGCACCAATTTTCCACCTATAAATTACCAAAATGGATGAAAAATTATATAATGATCCATTTTGAAGATCATCTAACCTAGTGTGATTGGACTAAGGGAGTATACATAACAAACCATGGGTACTTATGCTTAGCTCCTTGTAGTGTTATTTTGGGTTGGATGCAAAATATCATTATCGAGCATGGTTGTGATCAGTGAGGGATGGAAGCGTTAGTAAGAACTTTGCAGAGGGATCGATTGTCAAGTGCACTTGTGATCACCATAGGCTAAGTGTGGTAGTAAGACCCCTACATGCCATAACCCCATGGGGTTTGAGAGTGCTACAAGTCCAAGGGTATCCCCTCCATAATAAGATCAATCAATAAAAATTCCAATATGTGATAATCCCTCAAAAACGTGTAAGTTACCCGCATAGGATGGCACTATAGAGTGTGTTTACAATCACAAAGGGCTAGAGTGATTGCAAGATCCTTATACCTCATAACCATGTGATGTATGATAACGAGCTATCTTCAAAGAGAGTTTACATGTGCACGTGATGTGCACTAAGTTTCCTCACCTCACTAAGGTTGAGCCCTAGTTAGAGGGAAACATATGTGAAAGGAAAATTGGCCCTTGCTTAATTGAAAATTATGTCATAAAATTTGGAGCATAGATAGCTCAACACTTGAGCTTTTCTACCAACAAAAAAAACTGTAAGTATTTGTTACTATATTTTAATTTTTTATCATTGATTAGGTTGATTGAATTACACCAACCATTAATATTGTTCATGGGTTCGTAACATACCCCTTCCTACTTTCTAAATTTTACATACATGATTTAAATTTTGTTAAGAGGTTCCTAACATACCCCTACCTACTTTCGAAGATTTAGATACATCTTTTAATGATTTAAATATGATACATTGTTGCTTTTGATTTTAGGGAAAAAAATGATTAAATATTTTACATACATACTTTTATAATTTAAATACGATACACTATTGTTGGAAAAAATGATGAAAGCAAGGTGTGAGTTATTATAATTTAAAATGATAATAAAAACTCATTAATTATCCCCTGAAAAATAAAAAGTCATAATAAATCTATTTATTAAAATACTAAAAACCAGTGGAATTTTATGGAGAGTCGGCTTCGGCTATTCTTTTAGAGAATAAAAATATCCAGCTTATAAATGCATATTTACAAGTAAAGTGACGTTGTGAAAAGTTTTGAAAAGATCAGTGCTCATTCTTCGTCTCATTTTGGATTTCACGACCTCTCGTAGTTCAAATCTCGTCTTGGATTTAGCAGACCTCCGGTAGTTCAAATCTCAGCACTTCCAATTTTACAGCCTTCCTTCCCTAGATTGCTTGTTCACTGATCCAGATTGATAATTTATCAACAGTCTTCTTGGTGTAGTTTTTCTGATATGGGGATTGACGAGGATCAAATTAGCTTGAGACCTGGCTGGGGACGCAAGGGCCCTGTTAAACGAGGCTGCCTTTCTTCATTTCCTGCTGCACGATTGCAATATTCTAATC
>LPNX010020724.1:237366-251630 GCA_001517045.1 Pseudotsuga menziesii | reverse complement strand
TGAACGCCAGGTTAGCTCAGATAACCCAACTCCAATGACTGAGAATGAATATTTTGTAATAACAAGATTCCATTCCCTTGACTTGAAAATTAATATATATATATATATATCTTTTATTCCCTTGACTTCTATATCTTTTATTCTCCTGAGTTGCAGCCTGTCCAAAGACCTACCAGCTTTCTCATAGTCATTGAAAAGATTCCCGAATTACTCAGGAGGGATCAGGTACAATATTTAAATGGATAGGTGTGAAGAGATCATTTCCAGGTACAATATTTAGCTTTAATTCAGTACGAAAAAGCTGAAATGTAACTCCATGTTTATTTAGGAATCATCGAGCAATGGAAATCATAACCAGATTTCTAGAAATCATACCACTGAATGGCGTGGTCAGAGATCTTATCTCCCACAACCTCCTACTGAAAAACCAGACCTCACAACTTCAAGGCACTCGGAATCAATGAAACCATTTCCAGTTTCAGGGGTGAGGAGCTTTAAAAATTACACTCATTTTTTTTCCTGATCTGTGATAATGTTATTTAATTGAGCTATATTTTGCACTCACAATTTTTTTTGTTTCGTATTTGTTCAATGTAGCCGTCTGCTCTCACTAAGGCGGCAGTTCCATGGAGTGCGAGGAGAGGGAATATGTCGGAGAAGGATATAGTGCTGAAGACTGTTAAAGGGTATAACTGTTGCTCCTTGAAATTCTGGACTACCATATTTTTTATTCATTATTGATCAAAATCTTATGATGCGTTTTTCCAGGATCTTGAACAAATTGACTCCAGAGAAATTTGATAAGTTGAAAGATCAGTTCCTTAATTCTGGAATAACTACTCCGGACATATTACAGGTATTAACGTGTTAAACCCTAGTTTTATGGATTTGGGGGAGCTGGCCTCTGAAACCCTTCTCTTCATCGAAATTGATGTATACTTTACAATAACTTGAATGGCGCTTTTTTTAATGTGCAGGGTGTGATTTCACTGTTATTTGATAAGGCAGTGATGGAACCAACATTTTGCTTTATGTACGCGGAGTTGTGTGTGCATCTGAACGAGGGACTCCCTGAATTTCCACCAGAGGAACCCGATGAAAAGCCAGTAGGCTTCAAAAGAGTCCTACTAAACACTTGCCAGAGTGAATTTGAAGGCGCTGACAGCATGCGCGTTCAATTGAAAGAAATGACTGGACCCCAACGCCTAGAAAAAGAGCAACTCTTGAAAAGACGAACTCTTGGAAATATTAGACTGATTGCAGAGTTATTCAAACAAAAGATGTTACCCAAACGTATTGTTCATGTCTGCATTCGGGTATTGTAATAATTCTGTTAAAGTTGATTTTATATTTTTTAATATCAGTTTCTTTCTGAGATAGCTATATGTTTCTGGTTCAAAGACAAAATCCCAAAGGGATCATTAATGTTGTTGTTAGATCATATCTGTTATACAGATTTTATATTTAGAACTGGAATGTTGGTTGAGATGTGTTTTTGCTTCGCAGGAATTATTCGGGCAAGACGTCAAAGCTGCTCCTAACGCTGAAAATGTAGAGGCCCTGTGCCAACTATTTTCTTTGATTGGAAAACAGCTGGAAGCTGAGGTTCGTGAGTCATCAGCTTTTGATTCATACATGGCTCGTTTAGAAAATGTTGGCAATGATTCTCGATTGGAGTCCAGGATACGGTTCATGGTGAGAAATGTTATCGAACTGAGGGCAAATAAATGGATTCCTAGAAGAGAAGAGGTACATATTCAAAGTATTTATACTAAATACAAATATGTTTGTTTTCTTCTTGTGATTTAGAAATGGAACTCACCTATCCTCATTCTTCAGGTTAAGGCAAAGACTATAAGTGAGGTACATGCAGATGCTGAGAGAAATCTGGGGTTAAGGCCTGGCACAACCAGAAGGCAAGACACAACGCGTGGGCCTGACAAAACTTTCAGGGCTGAGAGTTCGAGAGGCCAAACATTAAGCAACCGCATGGCGGGGCTAAATCTGCGATCATCTAGACCGGCTTATCCCACGCAGCCAACTCATGTGTCTACATCCATTTTACCTCCGGATTCAAATTTGCGCTCAACATATAGACCTCCTCCATTTCAGGCAAACGCTTCTTCGACGTCAATGGCCGCTCCTCTGTCGAATGCAAATATTTTGCCTCAAGGAAAATTGAGTTCTAAAATACTCTCAAAGCCACCCAGCAAAGCAAGTGAGTTAATATTCTCAAATGAAAAAGAAAACAAGTTTTTCCAGCCTCCAGGCAGAACAAGTTCGTTGATATCGAAAGAAGAACAAAAGCTGAGGCAAATTCAAGATCCCTCTTTTTCTCCTCCAGAGCGCAAGGCCCAGAAATTGACAGACGATGATCTTGAACGCAAGTCACATGCACTGCTGAAAGAGTACTTCCATTTGAGAGACCTCAACGAAGCAAGACAGTGTGTTGAAGATCTGGACAGCCCACGCTACCATGCACAGTTCTTGTTCCAGGCAATCTCCATGGCTTTAGAGCATACAGAACTGCATGTCCAAATGGTGGTAGAGCTTATCCATCATTTGTTCTCGCAGAAAACTCTGACAAAGGTTGATATTCGAGATGGATTTCTCATGATCGCGGGGCAATGTGATGACTTGGCGATCGATATTCCTTTTGCGCCAAAATATGTTGGAGAACTGTTTGGAAAATCTGCTGCGATGAATGGCACAGTCGTCGATCTGACACTATTATATGATGTCCTCAAAAAAGTGGAAGATATAGAAATTCGAAAGAAGATATTAGATACGGCTGTTACCATAATGAAGTCAGATGCAAGAGGAAAGGAATTGTTGCGCGTACAAGAGGCCGAGCTCTCCAAGTCTGAGAATCTGATTTAAGAACCACCACCTCGTCATTAATCTTTAGATAGAACATTCATTTCACCTAGGAAAGCTAATATGTTGGCATTTACATATACAAACTCTCTTTATAAAGCAATAAGCTTCATAATATAAAAAGCATTTTGCTATATGGATTTGCTTTTATATGTAATTTTCATATTTTTTCATAAATACCTTAAACAACATTTTTTAACATTTAATAAATAATATTAAAACAAATAAATTAGAAATATAGAATCAATTTGGACACATGGACTTCAACACAATTGGATATATGTTGTCTAAACAAGTTTTACTGCTTGAAGAGGCCTATATCTTCATCACTGAAATGGATGGTGATTTCATTATCAATGAAACTTCTTTAAAGATATTTTGATTATATGTTTTAGGCCTCTTAGTTAGTTGATTTAGGAGTTTGTTGGGAATGTTTGTATATTTATTTGTGTTGGTTGGGAGGCTTGAGAGTTTCTTGTTTCCTATTGGAAATCTTGGGATGGAGAATTTGTGTATAATGTTATGGTGTTTTTTATAATTCAATGAAAATATAGAAGTTTTTATTGAAAAAAATCATGAATTTTAAGTGTATAAGCTGATCCCCATAAGAGTATCTTATTCAAAGTGTATAAGGTTTATAATGGTAAAAGGATCATCTTCTATCTCGTCAATGCATGAGTAGTGGATCATCTTATATATTGAATCATCTTAGGGATCATCTTCTTCTAGTATCAGTATGTGGATACTCGGACATCATATGCAACATATGTGCATGGTTACTAATAAAATAAACAATATCATTAGTGCTAAACTCAAACAACAACTAATGCTAGATCATCATCTGCATTACCAGCATAGAGATGATGGAACATCAATAACAGCATCAGTTAAATGGTATTTCATGAACATAGGATTTTATCTATTTTGAATTTAATTCTATGTAATTTTATGTTTATTTTATTTTTAGAATTGGCTTGATTTTTTTTCTAAATTAGGATATTTTATTTTAATCAAATAACCTTGTTTACATAAGGTTAAATGGTATTTTAGGATTTTATTTATTTTTAATTTAATTGGATGCAGTTTTATGTTTTTCATTTTAAAATGTATTGGACCAATAACATTGTTTGTTTTTCCTTAATTGTTATATGGCTACTTTTTTTTTTCTACATTTACATACATTAAGATGATTGTTAAAAATAAGCTAATGTTAAGGGATAAAACCTTAATATATTTAGGTGGAATAGAAAGACCATTCTATTGACTCCCCTATTTGAGATTTTGATTGAACATGTTAGCCTAGTCTAGAGGTCAATGCTCGGTCTTCTCTATTTAATATAAGAATGAATCTAATGCTCGAATTAATGAAAGAAGACCTTGATGGGTGTTTGGTTTCCAAGCAAAGCAAGAACTAATTGTGATCATCCTAACCTTGTTTTTATGTGGACTAAAATATTTTTTTATAACCTATTTACATAGAGAATACTTGGAATGTGTTTATCGTGATCCCGAATAAGAAACCTCAAATGGAAAATGTTTCAAATGTTGCAAACGATTATTGAAGTTATTCATGTTTTTAAACCAAATATGTTGCTTCCTACTTTTGATTTCACCTAGGATAGCTAATATTTTGGCATTTACATATACAAACGGGTGAGTGCACAAAGATGAGGGTCTCTTTTGGTGCGTTAGATGCAACAGAAAACTGAAAAAACAGACATCCATCAACTTGTATGGATATTTTGAGACACTTACACAATGAATCTTGCGATGAGTAAAACACAAGAAATGTAGGAAATTAAATGACCTTTGCAAATATATAATTTTTTTCTATTGAAAATGCTGTTAACTATCTGAAGTTAGATATTTTTTAATGGGCACTTTTTATTTTTTGGACAAATTATAAGGTATATGTTTTTGAGGGTGCAGCGTCTGAGTGACTAAATGATGGAATAAACTTATGAAAATCGTTATACATATAGAGAACATATAGTACTAGTGCACGACTATTTTTCCAATAATAAATATAATATTTTTAATTTTTTTATTTATTATCTAAGAGATCAAACCTTAAAAACAGTACGTCAATTGTGGGTGCAACGTTTGAATGTCTTAATGTAATTATTTGGAAATGGGTTTTTTATAGCATGTAGAGCTCGATGTTATTTAGTGCACCATACAAATTTTTTTTTAAATGGTTGAGAAACGAAAGAGATATGGACGAAACACTAACAGTGTGTTTTTTGAGTTGAGGAGTGATGATAGAAGATAAATAAGAAAAAAATAGAAAAAATATTGTATTCTTGTTAAAATTTACATATTTGGAATCTACAAAAAAAAACCATATATGTTTCTAAAATCTCATAAAAAATGGAGGTGTGCAGCATAATTAGACGAACGGCTAAACATGAGCACATTGAAAATATGGATATAATGTTGAATTAGCCATGGTTTATCATACTCCACGGCATAGGCATGTTGAATCCGAAACAAAGTACGAATATCACCTTTTGCCACACATAGTAAATGACTCACCTGTCTTTGACATGAGGAAGGGAATTTTGGAGTTAAGGTGATATTCTCACCACTAGGAAAATATTTAAAAAAGCAATAATCCCTTAACAAACGTAACCATTTCTCTCAAGCATCAACATCTATTTTTCCTTCAAAAAAAGAAATGTAAAATTTAACTTGCACCTTAAAGGGCATAACACATTTGAAGTGGTTGCTTAATGAAGGTGCCCTTGTTTCAATATTGACTTGTCATAGGATTTGCATGAAATTATCCATAATCTCATTCTTTTGTTTCCCAAAGGCTTATGTAAACAACACATTGATTGGATCTCCTACTTTGTTGTATTTCTTTTCATTTTCCATGGGAGGACACTTGGGCCCAAGGGAAGTCTTCACTATGTTTAGTTAGTTTGAGGCCCAACTCCATGTACCTTGACCTTCTTGGATACATGCACATAAAAAACAAAGACGGGATTGCTCTAGTACCGATAATCTAGATGATGTTGTGAATGAAATGAAGAAAACAATAATAAATGAATAACACAAGCATATTGCAAAGAACATAGTGCTATAGGGAAATCCAAACTCGAGTTAACAAAAAGGAATTGCAAAGATATTAGTGCAATAGGGGAATCCAAACTCAATTAATGAATGAAATAGTGAAAACACTACGATATTCGAAGTAATACAAATTGGCTACAATGGTGGTAGCATATCTATGGGAAGAGATATGTTGGTTATGCTCATTCACAAAATTCCCTTAACAAGGGTTTGAAACTAAATTTTCACATAAAATTTAAAACCCTAAGAGCCATAACCCTTTTCCTAGGAGATGAGGTGGCAAAAGGAGTGCAGGATTCAATAAACCTAATGGAAACACAATAGCTCAAGGCTCGAGTTTCACAGTTCAACTCGATTTGGGGTTTTCATGGACTGTTCCAAAGTTTATTTTGAGATGTATGTGTTTGGCTAGCTTAATAATCTTAAAAAATGCATGAGACACGCTAGAAAAGTGCCTTAAGAGTTTAGGTCTTGCAAAATTGTTGTAAAACTCACAAAGTGTAAGATTGTTATGAGTTGGTGGAAAATTTGGGTGACCACTTGAATCAACCACTTATATTGTCTCTGTTTTGTGAGTCTCCATTTCCTATTATTTTTTTGGGTGACACTTTTTAAAAACCAATTTACTAAATTACATTGACATATTTAGGTAGAAGATTTTGTTTAATTCATTTTCAAAATGTTTTGTTTCACGTAAGGCTATAAACCCAATTTATATTCAATGTTTCAAAAGTAAAATCAAAATCAAAATATATATTAATATAATTGGGTAATTTATAAACCCAATTTACATGACATGGTGTTTTCATTACGTTGATAATAAAGTTGTAGAGTGATTCTAAATTGGCACAAATTAAGATGCCCCAATTTTGTCATGTTTTGCATCATGAGCATTTGAAAAAAAGATGCCATGTGACGATAGTTTTGATGCAAGGGCCATGTATTGAAGTAGTGCACCCGTTGGCACAATTTTTATTTAATTTTAAAGGTTAATGTGTTTTTTAACATCACTGTTGTTGTGAATAATCCCACAAACATTGCAATGGTGAGATGGAGACATTTTATAGGGTGTATCCCACTCCAAAATCTTTGTCGATTCAGAGGTTGTATTTTGGTGCTAACATCATCCACGGTTTTGGTGTCATGCTTTGTGGACCAATTTTGGATTGAGGTGGTTATCTTTTTTCTACCCCAAGAAAAACCTTGGAAAATTCCTGATTCTTATCTAGAATATCTTGATGGAGATTGGAAACAATGCTCACTAATTGATTGACCCAAAATTAGAAGCTTGTGGTTGTTGTCTCTGTGATGCTATAATCTATATTTATAAATTGAGATATCCCTATGTTCACATACAAGTCACCAATTAATGTGATAGTGTCCACTCAATATATTGTTAATATCATTCATGATCTTAATACCATATTGAATAGGTAAATTTTAGCTTATGGTTGTTATCTATTTGATGTTTTTTTGTAAGATATAATATATTTATACTAATAAGAAGGAAATCTAAAAAGGATTAGGTTTATGTTCTACCACACACAAAACCAAACCAACTACAAAATAATAAATTGTCATTTGTGACCCACATTCTCTTACTACTCATGATTAGCTTTCTCTACTTCGAGAGAATAAAAACAATACTCGAAATTAACTTGGAAAAAACTATGATAATTGTAAATAAAAAATGAGACCTTAAAAGAGACTGATCTAAGGAGTTGGATTATCATTAGAAATGGAAATCATGGGCACCTCATGTCATTGGGAATTTTTAGGAGCTCTTGCTACAAAGTCAAGACCAATGGCATATTTGACCAAAATATTGAGCTTAGCATCCAACTTTCTAATCTATTTTTGTATTTCATCTATTTGCAATAATAAATCATTTTGTTCCTCTTTATTGTACAATAAGATTTTTCCCAAGAGATAATTATAGGGCCATTATATTTAAGTATTTAGTGTCCCTACAGTGAGAGGTACCCACATCCGGGACCCGGGGTCCCATCTCTATCTCAATCTCCTTCACCTTGATATAATCATGCTTAGTCTTAACCTAGTCTTCCACTTGAGAAAATTATTGTTGAACATTGGTTGGAATTTATTGAAGGTAGGTGGTCCCTTCTTCCATTACTTCCAACTTGACTATAGGATGTGAATTACAATCCCTACTTCTCCACATGTGTTTCCCTTTACCTTGTCTTTCCATAGGAGTTGAAGCTCGAGACAAGATACCTTTCGAGGGATGACAAACCCAATTAATGGGGATATAATTGATGAAGATCTTTTTCCCTTTTTAAGGAAAATAATCCAACATAAATGTAGAGAGGAAATGAATAGAGAATTAATCAAATTGAATTACAATGCCAATAGATCATTCCCTTGGTGGATAAAATCATTGTATAGGAGACTTCCACCCCACTCAAAGAGGAAAACCCAATGAAGGAAAAGAGATAGAGGAGACACTAGAAGTCAAGGAAATTGTGCTATGAACACTCGATAGTCTACATCTTAGGTTGGTGAAAGCCTAAATGCTCCTCACTCAAAATGATGAGTCCACTCAATTAGTTGTCGTCAATTATATGATGTCCTCAAAAAAGTGGAAGATATAGAAATTCGAAAGAATATATTAGATATGACTGTTACCATAATGAAGTCAGATGCAAGAGGAAAGGAATTTTTGCATGTACAAGAGGCCGAGCTCTCCAAGTCTGAGAATTTGATTTAAGAACCACCACCTCGTCATTAATCTTTAGTTAGAACATTCATTCCTCTTTACAATTTCATTGGTTTGTTTGAAAAATCTTTTTTCTTAGATTTAACCATTTGAAAAATCTTTAAGACCATTTTTTGTATTTGAAAAATCTTTTATTTTAGATTAAGGTATTTTTTTATATGGAATAACCTTGTTTGTTTTTCTTTAATTGTTATATGGTCAATTTTCCTTCTGTACAATTACATACAATAATTTGATTGTTAAAAATAACCTAATGTTAACCGCTGAAACCTTAATATATTTAGGTAGAATAGAAATACCATTCTATTGACTTTCCTATTTGAGATTTTGATTGAACATGTCAGCGTAGTCTAGAGTCTTCTCTATTTAACATAAGAATGAATCTAATGCTTGAATTAATGAAAGAAGACCTTGATGGGTGTTTGGTTTCCAAGGAAAGCAAGAACTCATTGAGATCATCCTAACCTTGTTTTTATGTGGAGTGAAGTATTTTTTTAATAACAAAGAAGAGGCTATAGCCTATTTACATAGAGCATACTTGGAATGGGTTTATAGTGATCCCGAATAAAAAACCTCAAATGGAGAAAGTTTCAAATGTTGCAAAGAATTATTGAAGTTATTCAAGTTTTTAAACCAAATATGTTGCTTCTTACTTTTGATTTCATGTAGGATAGCTAATATATTGGCATTTACATATACAGACTCTCTTTATAAAGCAATAAGATTTATAATATAAAAAGAGTTTTGCTATAATTATATATGGATTTGCTTTTGTATGTACTTTTCATATTTTTTCATAAATACATTAAACAACATTTTTGAACATTTAATAAATAATATTAAAACAAATAAATTAGAAATATAGAATCAATCTTGACACATGGAGTTCAACACAATTGGATATGTGTTGTCTAAACAAGCTTTACTTCTTGAAGAGGCATATATCTTCATCACTGAAATGGATGGTGATTTCATTATCAATGAAACTTCTTTAAATATATTTTGATGATAGCTTTTAGGCCTCCTAGTTAGTTGATTTAGGAGCTTGTTGGGAATGTTTCTATATTTATTTGTGTTGTTTGGGAGGCTTGAGAGTTTCTTTTTTCCTATTGGAGATCTCTTGTGGACTGGTTTTTTTGTTTATAGAGATTTTGGAATGGAGAATTTTTGGATAATGTTATGGTGTTTTTTATAGTTCAATGAAAATATAGAAGTTTTTTTTATTGAAAAAAATCATGAATTTTAAGTGTATAAGTTGATCCCAATAAGAGTATCTTATTCAAAGTGTAAAAGGTTTATAATGGTAAAAGGATCATCTTCTATCTCGTCGATGCATGAGTCCTGGATCATCTTATATCTGCAACATATGTGCATGGATACTAATAAAATCGACAATATCATTATCATGTTAGTGCTAAACTCAAACAACAACTAATGCTAGGCATATAAATGATGGAACTTCAATAACACCATCAGTATAGGGAAAATGGTATTTCCTGAACATAGGATTTTTTTTATTTTGAATTTAATTCTATGTAATTTTATGTTTATTTTATTTTTAAAATTGGTTTCATTTTTTTTAAATTAAGATATTTTATTTTAATGAAATAACCTGGTTAAATGGTATTTCATGAATATAGGATTTTATTTATTTTGAATTTAATTGGATGTAGTTTTATGTTTTTCATTTTAAAATGTTATTGACCAATAACATTGTGTTTTTTTCCTTAATTGTTATATGGTGATTTTTTTTCTATATTTACATACATTAATCTCATTGTTAAAAATAACCTAATGTTAAGGCCTAAAACCTTAATATCTTTAGGTGGAATAGAAAGACCATTCTATTGACTTGCCTATTTGAGATTTTGATTGAACATGTCAGCCTAGTCTAGAGTCTTCTCTATTTAATATAAGAAGGAATCTAGTTCTTGAATTAATGAAAGAAGACCTTGATGGGTGTTAGGTTTCCAAGAAAAGCAAGAACTCATTGCAATAGTATTCAATAGTCTTCAACCTACGCAGATTCTTCTGACGAGGGCTTTTTACATTGGTAATGGACAACCGAATAATTAACATTACAAGATTTTGATAAAGCACACATAAATTGCATATTGTTTTAAATTTCTTTTAAATTATTTTCTTTTGTCTAAGATCCATGTTCTTAGCAGTTGCTTGAGTTTCTAGTTTATGGATTTCTGCTAAATTGCATTTCCTAGTGTACGGATTTCTGCTAAATTGCATTTTCTAGCGAAGAAATCAGCCACTTTAACATCATTCAAGTGAAACTTGTTTTTGCTTTGTTAAATATATTAGGTTCATAGTGAAGAAATCCCCATGGGTTAAATATATTAGGTTCATATTCTTGAGTGCAATATAGATTGTCATTGTTTACCTTCATTTTATAATATGACCTATTGTATTTCGGCTATCTATGAAGCAAAACATGGTTGATGGAGGGGACATTCATAAGCTAATTGTGCCATTGAAAATCTAGACACACTTCATTACATATCTTCCATACACACACACCAGTATGTGCATTTGGTGACAAAAAGAGAGAGCTCAATCATTGCAAAAGCTTCACTTTGTATTATTCCCTATTTGCTATGTAAAATTTTGGTTGAATCTAGTTCTTAGGAAAACTACCCCTGCATATTCTAAGATGATGGAGTAAAAACCTCTATGTACCTTTCGTGAAAGCATATTAAGAAGCTTTTGGTTGCCATTTGTTTTCTTTGCAGTGAAAGAAACCAAACATGAAAAATGGTTGAGCAATGCAGAGTCACTCTCATCTGCCAAGTGCAGAACTAAGGATCTCAAGAAGATGATACAAGTATTGAGATTTTGATTGAACATGTCAGCCTAGTCTAGAGTCTTCTCTATTTAATATAAGAATGAATCTAATTCTTGAATTAATGAAAGAAGACCTTGAAGGGTGTTAGGTTTCCAAGCAAAGCAAGAACTCATTGTGATCATCCTAACCTTGTTTTTATGTGGAGTGAAGTCTTTTTTCAATAACCAGGAAGAGTCTATATCCTATTTACATGGAGCATACTTGGAATGGGTTTATCATGATCCAGAATAAAAAACCTCAAATGGAAAAAGTTTCAAATGTTGCGAAGAATTATTGAAGTTATTCAAGTTTTTAAACCAAATATGTTGCTTCTTACTTTTGATTTCACATAGGATAGCTAATATGTTGGCATTTACATATACAAACTCTCTTTATAAAGCAATAAGCTTCATAATATACAAACTCTCTTTAACGTCCCAAATATCATCCCAGTTAGCATCACAGTTATCATCCCAATTAGCATTCCAATTAATGTCCCAATTAGTGTCCAAAAAAGCATCCCATATAATGCCTATAATAACCTCCAAAAAAAAGTCTTGAATATCATAGCACCATATATTAATCCAGGGTTAGCAATAGGAATTGTCCCATCAATTTCGGCAGGAAAAATATCAAATATAGCACCAAGTATAGAGCCAGGAATTACGGCTAAAAAACATCCAACATAGCATGATGTATAGCGCATAGAATAATTCCAGAAATTTCGAAAGGAATCGTGCTAGGAAT
Source organism: Pseudotsuga menziesii (assembly GCA_001517045.1). Classification (NCBI taxonomy): domain Eukaryota; kingdom Viridiplantae; phylum Streptophyta; class Pinopsida; order Pinales; family Pinaceae; genus Pseudotsuga; species Pseudotsuga menziesii. The sequence goes on along the minus strand of LPNX010020724.1, from coordinate 239,358 downwards.
TACACTAGGTTTAGAGCTAGGAATTGTGTTCGAAAAATGTCTGACATAACATCAGATATATCAATGTCAATGTCAATGATCATGATTAATGTGATAGAACTTTTGGATCTTGATTTATCGTAGTGGCACCTAAATCGTCGTAATCATGGCACTTTTGGATCTTGATTAATCCTAACGAGGGTTAAATTACCTTAATGTCACCTAAATTTCTCTAATGGCATTTGAGTGTCCCCAAGAACATTTAAGGGTGATTCCATGAAGATGGGTAACACTTTTTGGCCAAATTTGGCGATGAAAACCTGATTTTTTACTCATGTGCTAGATAGAAGCCCTCAAAACGCATATATGCCATGTGAATTTTGACATGCAGTAAAAAAAAAAATTGTAGAATATTATGTTGGCTTCATAGTGATATTTTAAAAAAAATATTCCGATGTCATTTAATGTGTGAATTTTTGGATTTAACGAACTGTGTGACCTTAAAAATTTGAAGAAGCTAATAAGTGGCTCGTGTCCACATAGAGTAATTCAATCTTGCATTAATAATTTAAAAAAAATAAATATATGAGCATGATCTACATAAAATGCAATGTTATGTGCATATTTTTTTGTTAATTTTTTTTGCATTATACAATTATTTATTATTTTTCGAAAGTGACCACATTCGATTTCAGCATCGTTTTAAACACATATTTGTCCACGTAAAGCAATTTTTTCTATTTTTTCAAAAATTGAAAAACCAAAGATACACTTTTGAAGAGGACACGTCGATATGTGATGTGTGCATTTTAAAGAATTTTTTGGCTATGTATTTTTAACTCTGCGGATTTTTCTTTGAGCTGCTTCGAAGTTGCAGTGTGGTTTTCTAAGTATAAGTTTTAGAAGTAATTAAAAAATAAATTTCATATGAATGCCAAAATGCGTGTATGATACCTCAATGGATAGAAGATTCATTGGTGAATTTATCGGTATCAACTCCGCTCAGTTATGTGCTAGGAATGGCAGGGTTTACACCTCTGCAAGGCACAGGAAATTTTTCATGTGTTTGAATGTGGGCTAAGTCTGTTTTCTTAAGCCCTCGACTGAGGTATTTAAATACCTCGGTCGAGGTATTAACAAAACCTCGACCGAGGTTTTGTAAATCCCTCGACCGAGGGTTTGTTAAACCCTCGGTCGAGGTTTCGTTAAGACCTCGGTCGAGGTCCTAGTACACTATCTGGTCTAATTCTTTTTCTTTGGGTAAATATGGGATTTAAAACAAATCCTCTACATTCAAATAATTTGACTGAAGCATAGGTCCTACATTCTGTTGCATTCAATATTCTTTCCTGAGCTCCGGTGGTGATGCTAGTTTAGAGTTTCATTGATCGTACTTACATCTCCAAGTATTCTTGCGGTTAATCCTCTGATTAAAAATGCCACATAATTATTTTCTTTGTTGGGGCTCTGTTCCACATAGATTAGTCCTTTATATAACTTCTTTCAAGGTCTTTGGCAATTTCCAGAGGCATAAGGGAATGTCCATATCTAGTTAATTTACCTGTTACAGTGCAGGTTCTAGAACCATTTTTTTTAATATGGCATCGACATTCATCAAAGGAAGTGAGTAGTAATCATTAACATAGGTTTTGAAATTCATATTAGCTTGCATGATCCATATTTATGTGAATAGTATTCATTAACGTATGTTTTTTCAATTCACAATCGATATTTATCAGCCTTTGGTGGCAAACACAGTTTCCTTCCTCTGATTTGTGTCATTTTCTTTCGATGATATACTCTAGATAATAATTCAAGAACATTTTCTTCTTCCATGCATATATTTATCTTTATTTGATTATTTGATCTCTCTGGTAGAGTTGATAACCTTGCATTATGTTTATTCAAGGGCTTTCTTTTCTTCTTTAGAATGGAATTCTGATGCAAAGAAGTGTTTGGAACTACCCTAACTTCATTTTATTTAGTCACAAACATAGAAACCACATGATATTT
>LPNX010020724.1:177135-237207 GCA_001517045.1 Pseudotsuga menziesii | reverse complement strand
ATTCAATGTAATTCTAACTGTAAGCTAGGCTATGAAGCCAGTAAGGAAAATGAACCAAGTCACATGCTTCCAACTCACCAAAACCAACCCATTTGCACTCATTAATCGACGATTTCGTTCATTATAAAGCACTTAGAGATCTCATCCAACCATTAAACAACCATGGGACTATGTTGAACTCACCCCCCTACTCAACACAAAGAAGATCTCCCATTTTTCACCTCAACATTTCCTCAAAGATACTCTTCCTTTCAAGTGGCCAAAGCATCAAATACACATTGGGTTAAAGTTTCATAACTTGTCTATACTCTATGATCACAACCATCCATCTTTCATTCCAAGTCTACAATTCCTATTTCAAATCACTAATTTTAATCAATTTATATTTATTCATAGTTAATTATAAACAAACCAAATGGAAAAGTGAAATACATGAATGTGAAAGGATAATAAAGTGAATGATAAATAAGAAAGGATGCACTATGAGCATATCCAATTTAGAAATTGTGCTTCCATAAAATAATTTATGGTATTAATATCAATAGCAATAACAACTTGAGCCTATCTAATATAGAAATTGTGATTCCATAAAATAATTTATGTTATTAATATTAATAACGATAACTACTCATAACAAACCCGAATTTTTTTTATAAATGATTCAAAATACATTCTTAATTATAAAAAATCAATATGAAAAAAATCAAATAAATAAATAAATAATTAGATAATTGACGTAGCTAAACTATATGCTAACATATTTACATGAAATAAAAGCTACTACAAAACTTTAATTTTTTCTAAACTTCCAAGCTAATAAATTGGTACATAAATTAATTTGGATTAATAATAATTCATAAAAATCATTGACCAATTTTAATTATAATAAATTCATAAAAGAAAACCTTTAATAATCTTTTATCAAATCTTTTTGGTTTAACGTGTCAGCCTGCGTCGATTTCGTCGATTTCATGCTCGATTACAATCGACCTGTCATACTACGGAATTTCTTTATTAAGCGCCACATCATTCGCCACGCCAGTTTCTATGATTTTCTCATGTGTAAATATACTCAGATTAGACGCCCAAATTCCTTCACAGTACTAATTAACTCTTTGAGAACACATTTCACGCGAGAAATCCCGTCAAGGACATACACACAAACGCCGCCGGTTGGTCTAATCGATCATCTGAACCCAATGTTGCACGTCATATAATGGATAGCATTCACGGGTATTCCTGTTCAATTGATGGCACTGTCGACTTTCTTCGTGGTTATATATACAGTCTATATACTCTTAGATATCTTCGTGGTTATATATACATACAGTCTATGTATTCTCAGATATCTCGCTGAAGGATATTCAGCAGCGAAGCCGAAGTGGTAGCGACATAATTACAGGCATGTAGTCTAGTTTTCTCTACCTTTTTCTATAAAAAAAGTTTCAAAAGTTATCAATAAATGTAAATTGTATGTACATCTTTTTAATTCTTGTGAATAAATTTTAAGTTAAATATAAAGTTCTCTGGATTTAGCTAAATTTTTCTGTAAAAGAAGTTTTAAAAGTTATCAATAAATGTAAATTGTATGTATATATTCTTAATTCTTGTGAATTTAGTTTTAAGCTAAATATGAAGTTCTCTGGATTTAGCTAAATATTTAGCCTGTTGCCTGCCATTTAATGGGACCGCAGTGAGCATGTTGCCAATTATATTGCAAGCAGCAAAATGGTTTTAGTCAAAACTAAGTTCAATGACAATAGTCTTCCCGTGCATTTATTACCCACCGTAGAGCTAGGGTTTGATCCGACAGTTCTTCTTTTTGCAGCAGAAAGGAGGCATTTTATTTAGAAGGTAATCAAACCAGATACAGAAACCAGAGTGTGAAGCTAGCGCTATTATTCTCACACCTATATACTTAAATATATTTATTTCATACAAAATTTTATTTTAATATTTTTTCCTTGTAGTTTTTTATTTTTATTTTTTCAATTAAATTCATTATCTTTTTCTGTTAAAAATATTCTCAAATTAAGTTTTTAATCGGTTTCTTCTTAATGTTATTCTCTATTAAAGCGTGTTGAATTTTCTAAATATTTGTTTAGTAAAAGTACGTAGAACACTGGCTCTTGTATATATTGATTTCCTTGGTTCATCAGCCTAAAGATTTATAAAGTAAACCTTCCATTTAGGTGATGGTCTAATTATATTAAAAATGTACTATTTGAACAATATTTTTTTATTTGTATACATAAACAATATTATTTATATTTGTATATATAGGTATATGTTAGAAGTAAAAGCCACTCAAGACATTGATTAAAATAAATATATATTCATCATAACATTAATGGTAATTAGAGTAATTTATATATTTATATAAAATAAATAATATTTAAATATAAATTTAAGAAAACAATGGGAATATATATATTTGAAAAAAGACAATCCAAAATAATTAATAGTGAGCATCTAGAGCGCATGTCACTTTCCAGCTAGGCTAAGAAACAAATCTTTCTAGTTCACTTAAATTAACCAATGTTGCATTGTAAAAAATAATATTGGCATTTCTTCCCGTGATCAACCAATTATAACACTCTTCCACTTCCTTTAAGATCTTCCATTTCTCTATTGAGTCATTCATGTCATTGATTTTGTTGAATTTTGATGGAGTCATGTTGAACTTTTGACCGACAATAAATCTCTTGTGAGAGATGTACTCAAGGACATATACAAATGCCATTAGTTGTACTTTGTAATAGATCAACTAAACTCGGTGCCATAGGTAATATTCAATATTGAAAAAATTGCATTTCAAAACTTGCAAAGTTTGTCAATGGGTGTTTCTAAGGGTGTTTCTATTCCCCCACCATAAAGAAAATTTGAAGGGTGAAAAATATTTTGAAAATATTCATGAAAATTATGTTCCTAATGTCAAAGATCATGTGGTTTCTACGTTTGTGACTAAATAAAATGAAGTTAGGGTAGTTCCAAACACTTCTTTGCATCATAATTCCATTCTAAAGAAGAAAAGAAATCCCTTGAATAAACATAATGCAAGGTTATCAACTCTACCAGAGAGATCAAATAATCAAATAAAGATAAATATATACACGGAAGAAGAAAATGTTCTTGAATTATTATCTAGAGTAGATCATCGAAAGAAAAGGACACAAATCAGAGGAAGGACACTGTGTTTGCCACCAAAGGCTGATAAATATCGATTGTGAATTGAAAAAACATATGTTAATGAATACTATTCACATAAATATGGATCATGCAAGCTTTTATGAATTTCAAAACCTATGTTAATGATTACTACTCACTTCCTTTGATGAATGTCGATGCCATATTAAAAAAATGGTGCTAGAACCTGCACTGTAACAGGTGAATTAACTAGATATGGACATTCCCTTATGCCTCTAGAAATTGCCAAAGACCTTGAAAGAAGTTATATAAAGAACTAATCTATGTGGAACAGAGCCCCAACAAAGAAAATAATTATGTGGCATTTTTAATCAGAGGATTAACCACAAGAATACTTGGAGATGTAAGTACGATCAATGAAACTCTAACCTAACATCACCACCGGAGCTCAAGAAAGAATATTGAATGCAACGAAATGTAGGACCTATGCTTGAGTCAAATGATTTGAATGAAGAGGATTTTTTTTAAATCCCATATTTACCCAAAGAAAAAGAATTAGACCAGACAGTGTACCACTTGGAACCAGAAGGGACTATAGAGAATTCCATAAAAATACCAAATATGGAACCAGAAGGAACTATAGAGAATTCCATAAAAATACCAAATATGGAACCAGAAGGGACTATAGAGAATTCCATAAAAATACCAAATATATGTAGTAGTGGATAGTCAATAAGAAGATTATTAAGCCCCTTCATATAAGCTAAAGGTATTTTTTAGCTAAACACATGTTTTCATATCCCATGCATTTGTCTATTATAGAAATATTCCCTTCTGCCCCCGCGAACTCTTTTTATAATTTTTTTTACACAAGCACCTCGACCGAGGTCCATACCTCGACCGAGGGTTAAGACATACCTCGACCGAGGTCCATACCTCGACCGAGGGTTAAGAAATACCTTGACTGAGGGTTAAGAAATACCTCGGTCTAGGGCTAAACAAAACCTCGGTTGAGGGCTTGATAAAAGCTCGGTCGAGATATTGAAACCTCGGTCGAGGGCTTGATAAACCCTCGACCAAGGTACGTTTTTCTGTTTTTGTTGAAATGCGCTTGCCAAAAAGTGTTACCTAGGTCCGCGGATTCACCCTTAATAGACCCTAATTGCATCTGATTGGCCCTAACAACATGATGAAACTACAACAAAATACCCTTTTGGGGGCAGTTTTTCTAAACCCCCTCCGCCCCCCAAAAAACATTAGGTCTTTGGGGCGATTCGTAAAACCCTCACTCAAAAGTCTTGAGAATTGGACTTTAAAAGTCCAATTCTTGGGACTTTTGGGGGGGGGCGTTAGAAACACCACCCTAAGGGTATTTTTGAAGGCATTTTTTAGAACTCCCCCACCAAAAACGTCATGAGGATTAGAATTTTTGGGGCGGTTGTTTTAAATAAAAGTTCAATTCTCATGAATTTTGGAGGGGGGTTTTTAAAGACCACCCCTAAAGACATTTTCAAGGCAGTTTTAAAAAAATTATCCCTCTAAAGGTCTTGAGAATTGAACTTTTGCAATGGTTTGTAAAAACTAGCCTCCAATTGTTAAATCATCATGACGTTTAAGGGGGGGGGGGTTAGAAAGACTACTCCTAAATATATGTTTGAAGGAGGAATTTTTAAAACCCCCATAAAAATCATAGAATTCTACTTTTGGAGGTTTAGAACCAAGTGTTGTGAAGAGTACTTGATAGCTTTGAATGCAAGGTATGGAATGTATTTGTGTACCGGGTACCCCTTGGCGTTTCCCATCACAAAAATTTGTCCATATTGCATAATGGTCATTGTAGTTTTTTCTAATATGGTAGAATTCCTCCTTTAGCACATAAAAAAAGTCCTTCAAGTGGGTACATCTTTGAAATGCTACACATAGTAAATGTCTCACCTATCTTTGACACGAGGAAGGGACTTAAGGAGTGAAGGTGATATTCTCACCACTAGGAAAATATTTAACAAAGCAATAATCCAGTAACAAACTTAACCATTTCTCTCAAGCATCAACATCTATTTTGCCTTCAAAAAAAAGAAATGTAAAAGTTAACGTGTACCTTAAAGGGCATAACACATTTGAAGTGGTTTCTTAATGAAGGTTCCCTTGTTGTGATATTGACTTGATGTAGGATTTGCATGAAATTATCCATAATGTAATTCTTTTGTTGCCCAAGGGCTTTTGTAAACAACACATTGATTGGATCTCCTACTTTCTTGTATTTCTTTTCATTTGTCATGGGAGCCCGCTTGGGCCCAGGGGAAGTCTTCACTATGTTTGGTTAGTGTGAGGCTCAACCCCATGTACCTTGACCTTCTTGGATACATGCACATAAAAAAAACAAAGAACAGATTTCTCTAGTACCAATAATCTAGATGATGTTGTGAATGAAACGAAGAAAACAATAATAAATGAATAACACAAACATATTGCAAAGAGCGTAGTGCTATAGGGAAATCCAAACTCGAGTTAACAAAAAGGAATTCCAAATATCGTAGTACAATAGGGGAATCCAAACTCAATTAATGAATGAAATAGTGAAAATGCTACAATATTTGAAGTAATACAAATTGGCTACAACGGTGGTAGCTTATCTATGAGAAGAGATATGTTGGTTATGCTCATTCACAAAATTCCCTTAACAAGGGTTTGAAACTAAATTTTGACATAAAATTTAAAACCCTAAGAGCCATAACCGTTTTCCTAGGAGATGAGGTGGCAAAAAGAATGCAGGATTCAAGGAGCCTAATGGAAACACAATAACTCGAGGCTCTAGGGTTCACTTTTCAACTCCATTTGTGGTTTTCTTGGACTGTTCCAAAGCTTATTTTGAGATGTATAGGTTGGCTAGCTTGATAATCATAAAATATGCATCAGGCATGCTAGAAAAGTGCCTTAAGAGTTTAGGTCTTGCAAAATTGTTGTAAAATTGACAAAGTGTAGGACTGTTATGAGTTGGTGGCAAATTTGGGTGACCACTTGAATCAACCACTTATACTGTTTCTGTTTTGTGAGTCTCCATTTCCTATTATTTTTTTTGGGTGACACTTTTTAAAAACCAATTTACTAAATTACATTGACATATTTATGTAGAAGATTTTGTTTAATTCATTTTCAAAACGTTTTGTTTCACTTAAGGTTATAAACCCAATTTATATTCAATATTTCAAAAGTAAAATCAAAATCAAAATATATATTAATATAATTGGGTAATTCATAAACCCAATTTACATGACATGGTGTTTTCATTACATTGATAATAAAGTTGTAGAGTGATTCTAAATTGGCACAAATTAAGATGCCCCAATTTTTTCATGTTTTGCATCATGAGCATTTGAAAAAAAGATAACATGTGATGATAGTTTTGATGCAAAGGTCACGTATTGAAGTAGTGCACCCGTTGGCACAATTTTTTGTATTTTTAAAGGTTAGTGTGTTTTTGAACATCATTGTTGTTGTGAATAATCCCACAAACATTGAAATGGTGAGATGGAGACAGTTTATAGGGTGTCTCCCACTCCAAAAGCTTTGTCAATTCAGAGGTTGTATTTTGGTGCTAACATCATCCACGGTTTTGGTGTCATGCTTTGTGGACCAATTTTGGATTGGGGTTGTTATCTGTTTTCTACCCCAAGAAAAACCTTGGAAAATTCTTGATTCTTAGGTAGAATATCTTGATGGAGAGTGGAAACAATGCTCACTAATTGATTGACCCAAACTTAGAAGCTTGTGGTTATTGTCTCTGTGATGCTATAATCTATATTTATAAATTGAGATATCCCTATGTTCACATACAAGTCACCAATTAATGTGATAGTGTCCACTCAATATATTGTTAATATCATTCATGATCTTAATGCCATATTTAATAGGTCAATTTTAGCTTATGGTTGTTATATATTTGATGTTTTTTTGTAAGCTATAATATATTTATACTAATAAGAAGGAAATCTAAAAAGGATTAGGTTTATGTTCTTGGCACACAGGAAACCAAACCAACTACAGAATAATAAATTGCCATTTTTGACCCACATTCTCTTACTAGTCTTGAATTTAGTTTTCTCTACATCGAGAGAATAAAAACAATACTCGAAAATAACTTGAAAAAAACTATGATAATTGTAAATAAAAAATGAGACCTTAACATAGACTAATCTAAGAAGTTGGATTATCATTAGAAATGGGAATCATGGGCACCTCATGTCGTTGGAAAGTTTTAGGATCTCTTGCTACAAAGTCCAGACCAATGGTATATTTGAACAAAATATTGAGCTTAGCATCCAACTTTCTAATCTATTTTTGTATTTAATCTATTTGCAATAATAACTCATTTCGTTCCTCTTTATTGTACAATAATATTTTTCTCGAAATCAACAATCAACTAAGAGGGGGGGGCAGATTATACTCATTGTCCCACACTTACTAGTGTGTTGCCATAGAGCCTTCTAGTCTAAGAGCCATACCAAACTAGTGTACAATCCACACTAACTAGTTAAGAAATGGAAGACGCTCATGCTCATATCCCAAACTACCGCTAATGCGACGATTTGCACATGGACATTTGCGGGCCATGACACTTGATTGGCGGAATATCCTCTCGTGGCCTATTGGAATAAATCATAATGGGCGAAGACCCCTTGATAGGTCAAGATGCTAACGTCGGGACGAAGCTAACGCCCAGGGATCAACAAAGATAGATGGACGGCGGAATATACTCTGGTCCCGACAGTTGGACATCGCCTTTGCTCGAACTCCGAATGAACGTCGGGAAGAAACTAACGCCCCCGGATGATAGAGAGTAAAGATAGAATTATAGTGCCATTATCTTTGAGTATTTAGTGTCCCTACAGTGAGAGGTACCCACATCCGAGACCCAGGGTCCCATCTCTATCTCAATCTCCTTCACCTTGATATAATCCTGCTTAGTCTTAACCTAGTCTTCAGCTTGAGAAAATTATTGTTGAACATTGGTTGGAATTTATTGAAGGTAGGTGGCCACTGCTTCCATTACTTCCAACTTGACTATAAGATGTGAATTACAACCCATACTTCTCCACATGTGTTTCCCTTGACCTCATATTTCCATGGGAGTTGAAGCTTGAGAAAAGCTACCTTTATAGGGATGCCAAACCCAATTAATGGGGAGATAATTGATGAAGATCTTTTTCCTTTTTTAAGGAAAAGAATCTAGCATAAATGTAGAGAGGAAATGAATAGAGAACTAATCAAATTGAATTACAGTGTCAATAGGGCATTCCCTTGGTGGAAAAAATCATCATATGGGAGATTTCCACCCCACTCAAAGAGGAAAACCCAATGAAGGAAAGAAAAGAGAGAGGAGACACTACGACTTAAGGAACTTGTGCTATGAACCCTCGATAGTATGCATCTTAGGTTGGTGAAATCCCAAATGCTCCTCACTCAAAATGATGAGTGTGACTCAATTAGATGTCGTCACATCTTGCTATTCCAATTGTAATTTACACCCATAACAACAATAGCATCAACTCACTTGTCATTATTGAAATCGTCGTCATGGAGGGAACTTGCATAGAAAATACCCAGAGCTTACAGGTGCATGCCTTAGTAATCATGCATGTGAGGTACAGAGGTCTTACGGTAGACTACTAAACTTGTACCTTTGCATACCACCCTCTTGCCTACTACCTCCACTATGTTATAAGGTTATATGCTTAGTACAGACCTTATCACAACACTTGTTTGCTTTGGTCATCAAGTGGCCTCATCTCTCTTCCATATTACCCCATCTCAAAGTTATCTACTTAATGTTGGTGTACCCATATCTTAGAATTTCATTACACATTATTATCTTATTTTCATAATTTTAATAAAAAAATATGTCATCAGAATGAAAATAATGTGAGGTTTTTACTTTTCTTTTATTTTTAACAAATATTATTTCATCAAAATCATAAAAATATTAACATTTCAAATTTTTATAACCATTTTACAATATATCATATGTGTTTTAATATTTAAATTTAATTCTAACTAGTTATGAAGTTGTTTTAATTTATAATAAATCTATGTATGTGTATTTGAGTTAATTATTGGAAGTTTAGGTCTCCTTTTTACTTTTATTAGTGTACTTATATCTTAGAATTTCATTGTATATTATTATCTTATTTTCATAATTTTAATAAAAATATATATCATCAAAATGAAAATAATATAAGGTTTTTATTTTTATTTATTTTTAATAAATATTATTTCATCAAAATTATAAAAATATTAACATTTCAAATTTTCAAAACGATTTTACAATATATCATGTGTTTTTAAATATATAAATTTAATTCTAACTAGGTATGAAGTTTTTTAAATTTCTCATAAATCTATATATATTTGTGTTAATTATTTTCATAATAATATTAGTTTCGATGAGTTTGCAATAGCACGTAGTAATAGGTTTTAAAAACATTATTCCACTATATAGCGATATTGGATCATAGTGGAATTATCGTTTCTATAAAAAAATTCCCTATATAAAAAGAACTGCCTTTATTTTGAAATCTCCTACAACTTTTTTAGCCAAATTATCCTTTCTATAAAAAAAATTGCCCTATATAAAAATATTGCCTTTATTTTGAAATCTCCTATAATTTTTTTGCATCTCCATATTCACCAGGCCCACGAAAATTTATTGAAATTAGAGCCTTTATTGTATTCAAATTCGTTTGAATTTGGTTATCTTCATTGGATCAGTGTTATTACTTTCTTTTAGAAAGACACTGAACGCGTTTTGTTCTGTATTAAAAAATGGGGGTTCAATCACCCCACCAACAACAATGCTAATGTTAACATAGGAACCGGTGAATGCCTCATTTTTCTGTAGCGGTTCTGTCTCTCATCCAGGTGTGAAAATGCATCAAAGAGTAGAGAAGTTAAGAAGTTAAAACAGACAACAGAGAGCTGGAGCAACTGGACGTAACCAAACAAAATGTAGACCTATGGAAGAATTGTGTATTGAATTATTTGAAATGCGTTGAATCCATAGATGGAGACATTACTAACTACCAAGGTCATTTTTATTCTACCCCTTTAATCCTCATTCTTTTGCATTTCTATTAGCACCCTTTTTACATATTTGGGGTAAAAAAAACCATAGTCGCTAATGGCAGTGACAGGACCAGTAGCTATTGGTGTACATAATAATGTAAGTGATGGAAGGGAAGAAGGGATTGTGTATACCATTCCTGTAAATAGTGAATGGACTTCTTCTCCTGCTCTCTTTCTGTTTCTATTTCACTTTCACTTTCCTTTTTTTTTACTTTCCACCATTGTCTCTCCTTCAGTCACATGTGATGCATTTGGCTTTGTGCCAAAAAAACTCCACCAATTGCTTCTGCTTCAGCAGAATTAGCACAGTCATTTGTCAGGAGACAGAAAAAAATGAGTCCAGTGACAAAGAGATAGAGGTAGAATAGAGAGACAGAGACAATAGGATACTGATTGAGTCTCTGAATAATAAGACACCAAAAAGAACTTGTCCCTTGAAAGAAGAAATAGGAATATATGTTAAGCTAGCCTCCTCCATGTGTCCCTAGGGTTTGAGGACTAAATAGGGCTCACAGTTAGGTATATTAAATTTTAAATGATTAACAAATGTATTTGAGATATTTGTCCATGGAAACTGTGTATGTACTGAATGAATGTTTGGATTTCATGGCTACATTGGTTGAAAATTTTCGGCATTGAGATAAATATAACAGTGGCAATAGGGAGGGAAGGGTCATGTGAATCAGAAATAAAAATTGGTTGCAGAGATGCTTGAAATATTCACTGAAAATGTGGAGATCGACTCAATTTAAAATCATGAGCGGGTTTTGGGGACCAGAGTTTCCCTTATCTTGGAAAGCTCCTCAATCATAATGGGACCTTGGCAGAATATTGAGACAAGGGGATTAGAGTTTTGGGGATTTCCAGTCAGTTGACGGGGCCTGCAAATCTAATGTGGACCCCTAAATGTAGCCAAATTTAGTACAACAATATGTTTTTGCTAAATTAAAGGTTTGGAGAGTGAGAGCGTCACAGGGTTGGTCAAAGATGGACAAAATAGATAGCGAGAGGTCGTGTGTTCAAGTATACAGAATATGTGGTCAACAAGAATTCACTATCGGATGAAAATGAGGGAATCAGGGGGGCAGAAGTCTGGTGCAAAAAAAAGACATAGAATATGGCTGTCTCACATGAATGGATATGATAGGAGGATGGGAGAAAATCAGATGTATTATTATTATTATTATTATTATTATTATTATGTCATAGAAATGAAATGCAATAGGGTTTTTATTTTTATGTTGTCCAGAACCGACATAATGGCCATTTAAAACGTTATACCACAACCCAATGTAACCCCCTTCGAGAAGGCTATCAGAGCGAAGAATGTTTAATTAGAGGATGGTATTGTGATTTCGAGTCAGACTAGTGACAAGGGACATATACATGTAGTTCAACTCGGACTCAGAAAACTAGGGACTACAGAAGGCCTATGGATTATGGTCATTATTATTATTATGTATGTACATGAGGATTCTCATGTTTGAATCGTGAGAGCATGTGAATGTACTTGTGGCATTGTGTGGAGAGTCAAGCCAAGAGTAGTGTTGTTACGATGCAAATGAATGACATTATGAAAAGAAAAGGGAAAAAGGGTGGAGGAGGATTGCTAGTAAAGATGAGAGGAGAAAGTGAAAAAACTCTTCCAGGTTCATGTTCAGGTTTAGGTTAGGTAGCATGTGAATTTAGAAGCAGAAGGAAGAAGAAGAAATACGAAGAAGAAGAAGTAGAAGAATGTCAGCATATGATGTGGGGGAAAGCAAGGAAGTAAGCTCTATTTCTTTCCTGTAGACCTGTAGAATGTATCTATTCTATATATAAATAAATATATGATACATGATATCCCCATGTATGGAAGATAAAATATTAGTATAATACCAAAACATAACCTTCTTGAAATTGAGTTTGAAAGGGGGGTTTGTGTTTTGTGGGGTTGAATAGAATTGGAAGATAGATGGGTTTTTACATGGATGGATCCATTGCCTTGCCTTTCCTGCCCTGCCCTTCCTTTCCCTTACTCGTAGGGAGTTTTTTTCCTTTTTCTTTTCTTCTTATAAGTTTTCATAAGCAAACAAATAGTTAGTCAAATCTATTAAATTTATTAGGTTCATATTCTTGAGGACAAACAATCATGCGCCTATACATGTTTCCATAAAAACAGACAATATGATCTCTATATCAAAGACGGTGAAGGACAAACAATCATGCGATTGTACATGTTGCTTTTTTTTTTAAGATTTCAATTTTTTCCCTATATTGCTTGTCAACAATTGCAATTAGCTTCAACTATATCTGATTTCCACAGATTTTTTATTACTTCCTTTTTACCTCCTCTATGCTTCCGTTGTAGCTATATGAGTCATATAAACATGTCTATGTGCAGATACAACAACAACTAGCATATGATGATGGACCACTTTTATCTATTCAAGAACGCTATTATAAATTACTCGAAAGGAGGCCATATTATAAGACCTTCTAAATCGACCTCTTAATGATGATTGTGTAATTGAGAACATGTTGCCAATCATTGAATAAAAAAACAAGGTAAAATAACAACATTTTTTTGTTTAGCTTTCAAAAATATTTTGAGATATATTGCTTCTAACAAGTATTCGAAACAAACATGCACTAATATTATGAGTTTTCCATGTTTGTGCTTCCTATCACTTTCACAGATATAAGGCACGCTCATAGAAAATAATCCCTTTTCACCACCTTTTTCGTCACAGTTGCTCCAAATGCAACCAATCAATGGTTGATAATTGTCTACTTTGTGGATATTGCAAAATGTGAAAAAAGAATCAGTTACCAACATAATATTGAATGCAATTTGGAAACAGAGGATGGCTTCATAAAATGCAATCTATGTAACCCGTAGCTAAAAGACTGTTTCCGAAAGATAGCAACATTTTTATATGAATCCTATACAAAGAACATTTCTTCCATAGTCTTCAACCTACACAGATTATGCTAACAAAGGATTTTTACATTGTTAATGGACAACCGAATAATCAACATTACAAGATTTTGAGAAAGCACACATAAATTGCATATTGTTTTCAACTTCTTTTCAATTATTTTCTTTTGTGTAAGATCCATGTTCTTCGAAGTTGCTTGAGTTTCTAGTGTATGGATTTCTACTAAATTGCATTTCCTAGTGTATGGATTTTGTTGGACCAGTAATACATTCTTAGTATATATTTTATACCTTAGGCTAACTTGATTTTCCTAAATTTCATTAATGTCCTATGGTTTAGACTTAGGAGAGTTAATCT
This sequence comes from Pseudotsuga menziesii, assembly GCA_001517045.1. Classification (NCBI taxonomy): domain Eukaryota; kingdom Viridiplantae; phylum Streptophyta; class Pinopsida; order Pinales; family Pinaceae; genus Pseudotsuga; species Pseudotsuga menziesii. The sequence goes on along the minus strand of LPNX010020724.1, from coordinate 223,663 downwards.
AGTAATATATCTGGTTAACTTGGCCTGTTCACAACTTCAAACACCTGGTTTTGTTAACCTAGCCCATGTTCTCCCTCATTAAGGCATTGGAGCACTACCTCATTGATTTGTGGGGCCCTGGGTTGACTAAGTGCGCTAGGGGTGTATCTGGCCTGTTTTAACTCTCCTAGGAGAATTTATTGCCACCTAGAGCACCCCACTTGCCTCTATGTTCTCACCCATGCATGCCTTGGTGTCTTTAATGACCCAGCACACCATACCAACACTCACACATCAATTTGAGTCTTTTTGGGCTGAGTTGGGTCTCCATTGGTCCACCTAGGGGGGATTGAGGTTATTTCTGACATTGACACATGTACAACTCCAATTGGATTCCAGAGCCATGAAAATTTATCCATTGTATTATAAATGATGTATGATAATATTATGACAAGTAATCAGCACCTTTCACATCTGTTGTTCCAGTTATTTTCTATCTCTTTGTTTTCTCTTGCATGTTTTGTCAAACTCTTTGATGGTGAAATTGTTATAGCTCCTAGATCTAACTTGAGATGCATTTCTCATATGGTATCAGAGCTAGATGGAGATGCAACAAATCCTGTGAGGTTGAGTTGCTGTTTAGGGCATATTTCTAGTTTATGTGAGTGTTTTTCATTGCAGGTTTTTACAACAACTTCTTGGATTCGAAAGTTGTTCCTCTCCTTTGCCCATTCAACTATTCTGAATGGAAGTCAAATATGTGTGCATATCTCAAGAGGAAATGTCTCTCTGATGTGTCCATTGGTGATGTGAGAGAACCAGAGTCCTGTCAAGAGAAGGATGCTTGGCTTAATGAAAATGATAGAGCCTATGGAACTATGTGTCTAGCTATAGCTCCTACAATGTGCTACATCATTGATTCTGCTGATTACCCATTTGAGATTTGGATAAATTTAGATGAAGCTCTTGGCATGTAGCAAGAAGATGTGAGCTATATGGAGAGAAAGAAAATGGGCACCTCCTTATGTGTTCTTCCTATGATCTCGGCCTCATGCATTTCTCAAGAAGCTGTTTAAAATGAAGAAGAAGAAATAACCAAAGATTCAGCAAATGATCCAGCTCAAGTTTCTTCTTCTATGGCTTCCTCTCCTTGTCAAGAAGCTATGTTTCATGAAGAGAGCATTCGAGTTGCTGCCATCACTACTGCTAAATATTTACTTTCACCCTTCTCCTCTATGTCTTCTGTTATGAATGGGCAAGATGTATTGCTAGTTGATGTCCATAGCGATCCTTCTATAGAAGATGGGTTTTCTTCACATGAGAGTATTGGTTCTAAAAATGGAGATATTTCCTCCACTGTTACTAGTAGAGTTCCTTCAAGTTCATATGAAGATGGAGAAGCTTTTTCCATCACAATGGCACATTTGGGACTTTTGTTCCACATTCTTCCAGCTGATTACAACCTTCATTCGAAGTTGATGCTTCAAGATTCTTATGACTCTCTTGGGGTCACCTATTCTCAAGTAATTACAGTCTCTTTCAGGAATGGCATCCTGTGTGGTTCGAATTCCTCACATGGCATTTTGTTTGGTTCAAATTACTCACCTGGTGGTTCGAAGTTCAAATATGAAGAGTACCATTTCCTCTCCCATCCGTGCATTTCGGTTGTTCTACATCATCTAAGGATTCATCATGTAGTTGTTCTTGAGTTGATTGAGCACATTCGTCTTCTTCCCAAGAAGAAGATTCCTCCAGACATTTTTTAGTTTGGAAGTATATACAGATTTTTTTTTTGTTTCATAATCCATTTTTGAGGGGAGGTTTTTCCCATGAGGTTTTCCTCCTTACCTCTGTTACATGGATCAATAAAATTTGTAAAAGGGTGACTTGTGCCTTAGTTTCCAAGGCCTCAAATCATTAAATTGTACTAAGTCTAGATTAAGGGAGGGTGTTGGAGCAGTAATACATCCTTAGTATATAGTTTAGACATTAGGCTAACTTGATTTTCGTAAATTACATTAATTTCCTATAGTTTATACATAGGAGAGTTAATCCAGCAATATATCTAGTTAACTTGGCATGTTCACAGTTGCAATAGAACTTGGTTTTGTCAACCTAGCCCATGTGCTCCCTCATTAAGGCATTGTAGCGCTACCTCATTGATTTGTGGGGCCATGGTTTGACTAAGTGTGCTAGGGGTGTATCTGGCATGTTTTATCTCTCCTAGGAGAATTTATTGCCACCTAGAGCACCCCACTTGCCTCTATATTCTCACCCATGCATGCCTTGGAGTCTTTAATGACCCAACACACCTCACCAGCACTCAAACATCAATTCAAGTCTGTTTGGGATGAGTTGGGTCTCCATTGGTCCACCTAGGGAGGGATTGATGTTATTTCTCACATTGACACATGTACAACTCCAATTGGTTTCCAGACCCACTCGAATTTGTCCATTGTATTATAAATGATGTATGATAATATTATGACAAGTAATCAACACCTTTCACATGTGTTGTTCCAACTATTTTCTATCTCTTTGTTTTCTCTTGCATGTTTTGTCAAACACTTTGATGGTGAAATTGTTCGAGATCCTAGATCTAACTTGAGATGCATTTCTCATAGATTTCTGCTAAATTGCATTTCCTAGAAAAGAAATCAGGCACTTTAACATCATTCAAATAAAACTTGTTTTTGCTTTGTTAAATATATTAGGTTCGTAGCGAAGAAATTCCCATGTGTTAAATCTATTAGGTTCATATTCTTGAGTGCAATACAGGTTTTCATTGGTTACCTTCATTTTATAATATTACCTATTGTATTTCAGCTACCTATGAACCAAAACATGGTTGATGGAGGGGACATTCATAAGGTAACTGTGCCATTGAAAATCTAGACACACTTCATTACATATCTTCCATACACAGACACCAGTATGTGCATTTGGTGACAAAAAGAGAGAGCTCAATCACTTCGAAAGCGTCACTTTGTATGATTCCCCATTTTCTATGTGAAATTTTGGTTGAATGTAGTTCATAGGCAAATTACCCCTGCATATTCTAAGATGATGGAGTAAAAACCTCTCTGTACCTTTCATGAAAGAATATTAAGAATCTTTTGGTTTCCATTTGTTTGCTTTGCAGTGAAAGAAACCAAACATGAACAATGGTTTAGCAATGGAGAGTCACTCTCATCTGCCAAGTGCAGAACTAAGGATCTCAAGAAGATGATACAAGTATTGAGCCAATGGAGGCGTGAACATGAAGATGTAATTTATGAACAGTTTAGTGGTATGTCTTCTAACTTTTGCAATATATTTGTAAATGGCCCTGACAAGAAAATAAAACTTTCTATATCCATGGTTGATCTACAATGTACATCCATTAAAATTTTAATAATGTTTTAATCTCCCCTGTTATTGCCCCTGCTTACGATGATATTTTTTTCAACAGAATCAAGAGAAGTGGGGGAACTAACTGTTTTTTGAAGCTATCCATATATGTGTAGCACATATGCATATTTTCTGTTTTCAAGTTATTGGTATCGAATATTACTTTTATACATATAGCTTGCTATTGTTAATCTTTCATCATGCATTATTGACCACAATTTTGCCAATTAATGGTTTTCATTCAACAATTCGTTTCTTGGTCAGAATTTTCCCCAGTATAAAGGAAATTATATTGATATTGTTCTAAATTACAAGGGAATTTATGCTACTCATGTTACAAATCAGAAAACCAGTAAGCATTGGTTAACATAGTAGCCATAGGTGAAGGCTATATGTTCTGTCAAAAGCATCCGTGAACTTTTGGTAGAAGCATCTCTTCTGTTTTAGTCAAAAAGTAGTCTCATAAACTAAGCGATGGTGAGATGTTGGTTACCTATACATACTTATAATGCTTTGTGGTTGTGCAAATATCTTTTGTTTCTTAATAGGATTTCCTGTGATTACATTGATCTACATTAATCCCAAAAAAACAATCAGCATGTCCAAAGGTAGGTTTGTTTGTTCAACACTTTTCATGTGATTTACAAAAGATTACCACAAACATGTTCTTGATGTGCAATGGCCCAGTGACTGAGGTGAATATAGCGAACCCATAAGCTTGGATTTTTAACAACTTGTAGCGAAAAAAGTTTGAAGACAAAATATTTATTTCAATAATACAAATCAATTGTTTTGTGTTTAACAAATTAAAATCTGAAAATCCTTTGAGGACAAGACTTGTTGCCTCTCCCTTGTGATCCTACTGGCACATTTGCATGACATCAAACTTGAGGGAAAGGGGACCCTTTCAATATTTTGGTGCCTAAAGTGGCTTCGAATAATGTGAGAGTTGTCCTAATGTTACTGATTTAATGGCATTAAAGACTTACCACCATCCATACATAACATGCTTCACTTGGCAATAATTAACCAAAAGAAAATAAGATCAATAAATGTCTTCTATTATGTTCTGGCTGAAGGAATCTCAATGTTAATTTACTGCACTGAGCCAATGGTGGAGGAACCTCTCGAGATCAGTTGTTTGTTAGTAAGACATCTATCAGTGTAGAGGGAAAATAGTTGTCCACAACTCTTGCTCTAGTAGCATGCCTCGCTGAACTTCTATATTCAAAACTATACTCACCCATTAGGAAAGGAAAGGTGAAAGGAGAAACCCAAAAATAGTTTCACCCAGGACAGTCCTAGTAGAGGGGAAGAGTTCTCTTTACTGCTAGTCTTTGTGAGTGTCCTTTTGTAAAACTAGGGTTTAAGCAACTAGATTCAGACTAAAACCAACTAAACCATTAGATTAAAACTTGCAGGCCTATGGTTTTCTTTGTTAAAGACATGATTTTCTTTGTCATGATGCCACACAATTCCCACCACTAAAGTCTCTGGAAACACCTAGTGCCCACCCCTTAACACTTTGGAATACGCTATGTATCATGTAGAATATTTCCCATTTTACATTAAACATAGGAATCTTCTTGAACCACCACGGAGACGGTAGCTATCCCAACAAAAAATTCCCTACATATGGCCGTTATTATAGTCTATAAGTAGCTTCTCTCTCGGAATTACTAGTACCTTGGTGAGTATACAATTAGCTTAGAGTGCAATTCCATGTCTTGAACAAACTAAATGGTACAAAATTAATTATTAATTCAATTTTAGCTGAATAAGTCCATTTCTAGACAATTGACACTAGAGGCAGTTCAAGCGAAATGAAAACTTTGAGCAAATAAAGACATAATTTAAATTTCAATACATATTAAATCCTTTTAGCCTGGTGATTCCACTTACGATAATGCTACATAAAATGGTAGCAGATATGGAGATTTGAAAGAATTGAGAAACATTATCCTTTTAGCTTGGTGCTTCATATTTTTTAAGGCTCACAAGAATGAGCTACATCATAGGATAAAATTATGGGAAGCTGAAAGATAAAAAAAACCAGAATGTACAATTAGAAAATCCCCAATGAGATTGTCCTATAAAAAATCAGGGAACATGGCGGATATAAGAACTCTAAATCACACCTCCAGATTCCCAGTTGAGAATATCATAATCATGTAAACGCTCATTGTATTGCAAAACATTTCTCTTGATCTTTGATGTGTCAACCCATGTAATAAAGTATTCAAAAGTCCTTGTCACCAGAATTGTTGGATCTGTAACAGTGTCTGGCCCAACACGGATATCTAAAGGAAGTCAAAGAAAAATTTACAAATTTTGAAATGAACTGTTCAACAAGCCAACTAAATGATTATCTAGATATACAATTCTCAAAATATGTTAATTGATGATTTATTACACTGCTAGCTGCTACCTAAATTTAGAATCTTTTAAAGTTTAAACATGTTGGGTCAAGGCCAGATATTACAATTTTGTAAGGCGGAATTGTCCAATTATATGGTACTACACATTATATACAATATAATAAAAATATATATAGAGATAAAACTAGACATAGGATACGGCCGTGTTCAATGTACGTGACAACTTTTTAAACGAAACCAGCAATCTTCCGAAGGGGCCTCCGACTCTAAGAAGAAGAAATTTGAAAAGAAGTTATGTTCGTATTGTGAAAAGGGATACCATCTTGAAGAACATTGTATGAGGAAGCAACTTGATGAGATTTCCATTCTTCTCAAGAAGTACAACATTTCTCCTGCAAGAACAAAGAAGCCTGATGTCGAAACAAGTTTTAATGCTTGAAGAGGAATATATCTTCATCACTGAAATGGATGGTGATTTCATTATCAATGAAACTTATTTAAATATTTTTATTATAGCTCTTGGGCCTCGTAGTTAGTTGACTTAGGAGTTTGTTGGGAATGTTTGTATATTTATTTGTGTTGGTTGGGAGGCTTGATTGTTTCTTATTTCCTATTGGAGATCTCTTGTGGACTGGTTTTTTTGTTTATAGAGATCTTGGAATGGAGAATTTTTGTATAATGTTACATTAAAAAATCATGAATTTTAAGTGAATAAGCTGATCCCAATAAGAGTATCTTATTCAAAGTGTATAAGGTTTATAATGGTAAAAGGATTTGTTAGCACTCCATTTGCAATAGTCGAGTTATGGGCCTAGAAGAATTCAAAAGGGTCCTGTTCAGTGAAGAATTATATGAACACCCTTTAGGTTATCCAATGGACAGTTTCCATCAGCTAGGACCGTCAGATGAAGAAGAGGGCTCGATCTACAGTGGTAGATCCTTCCAAAGGTCAAGACATGCAGTAGCGAAAATGAGATAAAGAGGCATTGTAGATCAACGATCCAAAATCACAATGAAGAAGATCGACGATAGAGCGTGGTTCCACATGATGAAAAATGTGAGGAAATATTTAAGTTTCGTATTTTTGAAGCCTATTAAAGGGGACAAGCAATGAAAGGCTGAGATCAAGGTGAAGCCCGATTGACGGCCTGAGATGGTTTCGCTGGGCAAACTTGCTCGGTAGAAGGAGCTTTCCCAAATCGTGAAAAAGGTTAAAAGGTAGAAATATTTGATGGTGGAGATGGGAGCATGAGCAGATCCACGGCCCTAGCTGATTTCGTGATCCAAACTTGGGCGGATAAAGTCGCGATTCCAAATCATGAAAAGTGGTACTAGTTGCAAAGATCAACGGTCATGACAAAGGTGGGGATAGATCTACGGTCGTGGTTCATTTCACAATCTAAACTAGCATGGACAAGGTCAAGGTCTCAATTCATGAAAAGTGATAGGGTCCACTCCAATCAATGGTTGCATGGAGAGGTTGATCTTGATCGACGGATAAAGACCATACCACAGTCTAAAGCTACTTGTTGGATCAAGGAAGCAGCAATTGGCAACAGAAGTTAAAGAAATGTGGATGATGGATGTGAAAGACCCCCAAATCGGAGGGATGAAAAGGCCTCAAGGCTGTAGGTATAACATCCAGCTAGAGCCAACAGTAGAAGAGATGTTCCCACACATGATCTGACTCCTAGCAGATTAATTGATCCCCCAGATGCCATTTCTAGCATGCGTACAGGTGAAATCATCCCTATGGCGGAGTCGTATCAATAATGGAGTCAAATAATGACAAGCCATCGCAAAATATTTCCTTGGCCAAGAGCAGTACGACCTTTTCTCTAGACCCCACATCTAACAGTGTTACCCAGAGAGGGGGGGGGATGCGGATGAGGTTGAGCAGGGGAAATATGCCAACTAACATAAATTCGCTATATCAATAGCTCAGAGCATGTTGAGTATTTTGAAGAGGGATTAAGGGCATCCCAATGGATCTGGCAGTTGGTCTACAGGGTTCTTTGCTACCTCATTGGGAGGATAGCATTGCTTGTGGAGCCAGCTGTTAGCACTCCATTTGCAAAAGTCGACTTATGGGCATGGAAGAATTCAAAAGGGTCTTGTTCAGTGAAGAATTATATGAACACCCTTCAGGTTATCCAATGGAAATTTTTAGTTGACTAGGACCATTAGATGAACAAGAGGGATCGATCTATGGTGGTAGATCCTTCCAAAGCTCAAGACACACAAAAGGGAAAATGAGATAAAGAGGCATCATAGATCAACGATATGGACTCATAATAAAGAAGATCGACAATAGAGCTTGGTTCCACAAGCCAAAAGATGCGAGGGAATATTTAAGTTTGGTATTCATGAAGCCTGTTAAAGGGGGCAAGCAATGAAAGGCCGAGATCAAGGTAAATCCCGATCGACGGCCTGAGACAGTTTCGCTGGGCAAACATGCTCGGTAGAAGGATCTTTCCCAAAACGTGAAATAGGTTAAAAGGGAGAAATATCTATAGGTGGAGATGGGAGCATGAGAAAATACACGGCCCTAGCTGATTTTGTAATCCAAACTTGTGCAGATAAAGTCACGATTCCAAATTGGAAAAAGTTGTACCAGTTGCAAAGATCACTGGTCAAGACAAAGGCAAGGATAGATCTACGATCATGGTTCATTTTGCGATCTGAACTAGCATGGACAAGGTCAAGGTCTCAATTCACAAAAAATGGTAGGGTCCACTCCGATCAATGGTTGCATGTAGAGGTCGATCTCGATTGATAGATAAAGAACATACCACGGTGTAAAGCTACTCATCGGATCAAGGAGGAATTGGCGGCATAAGTTAAACAAACATGGATGATGGATGTGAAAGACCCCCAAATCGGAGGGCTGAAAATCCCTCAAGGCTCTAGGTATCATATCCAGCATAGAGCTGACAGTAGAAGAGATGTTTCCATGCATGATCCACCTCCCAGGAGATTAATTGATCCCCCAGACACCATTTATAGCATGCGTACAGGTGAAATCATCCCTGTGGAGGAGCCGTATCACCTAAAGACGAGTGGCCTTTATCTATTTTGGCATGCGGAGGTGAGGAGTACAAGAATGAAAAGCCACCACAAAATCTTGCCTTGGCCAGGAGCAATACGATGCTTCCTCTAGACCCCACGTCTAACAATGTTACCGAGAGAGGGGGGGGGGGGCTGCGGGTGAGGTTGAGCAAGGGGAAAATGCCAACTACCCTTCTAGTTTGTGTCCATGCAGAAAGCCGCCTTTGAACACGGAGGAAACAAAAACCTAGGATAGAAAAGGGCGCTATGCTGACTCAACAAGCCAGCTAAGAGGTTCACAACCCCGTAAATGGTGACTCACCTAAAAAAAATATAAAGGCATCATATTCAAAGTATACAACAATACCCAAGCACTTCAGGTTGTCACCCAGGCCGAGCGCGCCCACTTTCTCCATAACGTTTGTTCATATTTGTAAATTGTGGAAATAGTACCGAATTCTAGAACTATTAGTCTCTGATTGTGACTGGAAATAGTATTTATGTTTTGTTTTGGAGAATAGTCTCAGTGCTAAGATAATATAAATATACTCCTGGTAGAAGGAGATAGAGGTTGGTTGGGAAACTTTCAAGGGCTGAGGATCTCCATTGTAATTAGTGCTTGGTTTTTGTGTTATGAATAAATTTGCAGAGGAAGGATTGTCTTTCATGGCAGAGATTCATGTGTCATATTTTCTTTCAATATGTAATTTTCTTTACGTGAAATGTTCACCCTATTTTCATTCCAGTTTGTTAGTTTCTTTCATGTATGAAATAAGTGTATAACAGTTTGGAATTCATACATGCTATGCTCCCTCTCTTGTTTCATATATTCATTAAAGAACTCTTCTAAAGTCATGCATAATTCATCTTGTAGATGCTCTGCGTGATGGGTTGTTTCCTCTCATCTACTAATCACTTGCTAAATATATCCTGATTGCAAGATGGACGGCTATCTTGTCTCTGTTTGTAAACTTACGCCATTATTTACCTTCTGCAATATGTTCCCTACTCAGACCGTCGACTCCATTTCCCAATGTTTCCCTTCTTTGATAGTCCCACCTACATCTTACATCAATGCACCTGCCCTATTCAGGACTCTGGCCTCCTGACCGTTCTTGATTGAATATCTTATGTCAGTAAATCTGGTGAGTAAGCGAGAGATCCCTCTTTGACTGTGTTGGGTGAGAGATGCGATCGAAAGTGGTTCTGCTGTTGCTTGGGAGAGAACCCTTTTCTGCCAACCTATGGGCTCAATCTCAACGCTAACAAACTGGCATCATTGTCGAGGATGAGATTGAAGATCATCCATGGGAAGAATGACATAGTTTTATATTTGGTTATTGATGGTGAACAACAATCAGACATCAAGAAGGTTGTGCACTATTCACCTGGCGACTCCACTCTTAAAGGATTCAGACGTCAGTGACTCTGCTGGTGGTATGACTCAGAAATCAAACTGTCAAAAAGAATTGGCAGACTCTGCTGGGAAAAAGAGCTCATCGTAAGGCCTGAGAATTCATGGTGAAAGGTTAATATGCTTGAGTTTCTGTTTCTTCCAAGATGCCTTGTATTGCCTTGTAAGTTTGTCCTTATCCTTTCCTAAATTTATTAAAACAGCCTTCCATGGTTCCTTTCGCTCAGAACAAACCTATGAATATATTCCTGTATATCCTTCTTTATGAACCGAAAGCATTGCATCGTCTTGTACATTTGATTTTGACCAAGATTTTCCATCGAAAGCTCATGACATTAAATTTCACCCCTGTGAACCTCATGAAACCTCGATTAGTAACATATCTATATTTCCTAAGTTGGTCTCTCCCAGTATTCCAAGCCGATACAAGCCACTACAATTGCCTCCTATCTTCCATGATTTTCCTATGAAGCATTACAAGTACCTCCCCAAATTTGATGGGGAATCCAAAGACTTCACTGCTGAGAAACATTTACAAGCCTTTGAACATTTCTTTGCCCTTTTTGAGATAGAACATGAGGATGTTTACATGAGGGATTTTTCCCAGTCCTTGCGAGGAGATGCTAAAGAATGGTTCAAACACTTGCAGCCTAAGTCCAACAATATATTAGAAGAGTTTTTTTGCACCTTTTTGAAATTTTGGGGTAGGAGATGGCCACTGGAACAAATACTTTCAGAATTTTATTCCCTGAAGAGGCATGAGGGTGAGGCCATGTCTAGTTTTAACAAAATATTTGCAAGATTTAATTATAACATGCCCAAGGAAGTCCAACATCTTGAAAACATTGTCAAAATCTATTACGCAGCTACCTTTCCTCCTGAATTGTCATTACTTCTTTTGGAGAGAAAATCAACCAATCTGCAACATATGTTTATTGATTGTTTGGAGGTTGAAGAAAATCTTAGGATGTCTCAAAAGGTGCCAGGTCAAGACAATGGTGGTGAAGTAAAAGATACATTAAAATTGGTTGGGACACATACAAGAAATGGGCCCAGTCCTTGTTCAGCTAAATCTTTCCCTTACCAGGAAGGAACATGATCAACCTGATATAGAAGTAGATGGTTCTGCCATTTTATTTTCTGAAGGTTGCAATCTACTTAGCACTGAGTCCAATAATGATGATTTTAAAATGGATTTTGGTATGCCTATGTACGATGAGTATGAGGAGGAATACCTAGAGGTTATACACGAAGAGCCATCTATGGAACCAAGGTCTGCTAATGAATAAAATCAAGCTGCAATCCAAAGTTAGAAGGCTAAGAAAGGAAAAAATGATAAGTGTGTAAAAGGTGATAGTCTGCCCCTATTTTATTCATCATTTGAATTAATAAGATGTAGGATTAAAGCCTCTAAGCGGAAGAAGAAGTTAGAGGATATGGTGCATTCCATAAACTTATGTGGAACAGAAGATGATAAAGAGGAATAGTCATGCAATCCCTCCCCACTTATTGATACATCGAGAATTTGTGATGAGGCATTGGGTCACAAAGAGGGAGGTAACAGTTCTCAAATAAATGCCCTTTTTGACTTTTCACCCTCAGAGATATCATCCCATTAGGAATATCAGGCTTACTCGAATCCATTGAGGAAAGAGATGATCTCCATGCCGAGGCATATAAGGAAGCTGAAGTTCTAGTTCCAGAAGTTTTGAACGGACGAGTGGATGTTTCGTTTGAAAGCAGTTATGGGAATTCCCTTCAAATATCTTTCGAACATCGTCCTGACAGCTCACCTAAGGAAGGGCATTTTGGACAGCATTCACATGATGAACAGAGGACAGAATATGCTGGAGGTTGACACATTTTATATGACCCCATAGCAGAGTACATGGAGAGGCTAGGTAATGGTAATGACTAGTTATATCTCTGCTATAAAGATCAGTTTATTTGTTATAGCCTACTTCCATTCTGCATTTCATATCTGTTCTTAATCGAGCATGAAAAGGAAGCCAAATTATTGGATAAGTTGCTTGATTAGCTTGATTGGAAGTCAGATTTCACTTGATTAGGCATGTGAGCTCAATTAGGTAGAGTAGGTAGGAACAAATAAGCTCAAAAATCATAGAGCATTTCGTTCAGTATTGTTTAAGTTTGTTTTCATTTTTAGTTGTAAGTACAGGTTCACTGTCACAACTGTTCTCTGTTTAAGAGTATGGTTAAGAACATAGTTTGCAGCTTGACATAAATTCACTACATCAATAGCTCAGAGCATGTTGAATATTTTGAAGAGGGATTAAGGGCATCCCAATGGATCTGGCACTTGGTCTATGGGGTTCTTTGCTACCTCACTAGAAGGATAGCATCCCTCATGGAGCCAACTGTTAGCACTATGTTTGCAATAGTCAAGTTATGGGCCTATAAGAATTCAAAAGCATCCTATTCAGTGAAGAATTATAAGAACACCCTTCAGGTTATCCAATGGACAATTTTCGTCGACTAGGACCATCAGATGAAGAAGAGGGCTTGATCTATGGTGGTAGATCCTTCCAAAGGTTAAGACATGCAGAAGTGAATATGAGATAAAGAGGCATCGTAGATCAACGATCCGGAATCACAATGAATAAGATTGACAATAGAGTGTGGTTCCACAAGCTGAAAGATGCGAGGAAATATTTAATTTTTGTATTCGCAAAGCTTGTTAAAGGGGACAAGCAATGAAAGGTCGAGATCAAGGGGAAGCCCAATCAACGGCCTGAGACGGTTTCACTGGGAAAACATGCTCGGTAGAAGGAGCTTTACCAAATCGTGAAACAGGTTAAAAGGTAGAAATATCTATAGGCAGAGATGGGAGCATGAGAAAATCCATGGCCCTAGATAATTTCGCGATCCAAGCTTATGAGGATAAAGTCGAGATTTCAAATTGTGAAAAGTGGTATCGGCTGCAAAGATCAACGGTCAAGACAAATGTGGGGATATATCTACGCTTGTGGTTCATTTCGTGATCTGAACTAGCATGGAAAAGGTTAAGGTCTCAATTCATGAAAATTGGTAGGGTCCACTCCGATCGATGGTTGCATGGAGAGGCTGATCTCAATCGACAGATAAAGAACATACCACGGTCTAAAGCTGCTCGTCGGATCAAGGAAGGAGGAATTAGTGGTATAAGTTAAATAAACGTGGACGATGGATGTGAAAGACCCACACACATGATCTGCCTCCCAGTAGATTAATTGATCGCCCAGACGCCATTTGTAGCATGCGTACATGTGAAATTGTCCCTATGGAGGAGCCATATCACCTAAAGATGGGTATGCTTTGTCTAGTTTAGCATGCGGAGGTGAGGAGTACAAGAATGAAAAGACATCGCAAAATCTTTCCTGAGCCAGGAGCAATACGACACTTCCTCCAGACCCCATCTTCAGCAGTGTTACTCGGAGAGGGGGGGGGGGCTACGGATGAGACTGAGCAAAGGGAAGATGCCAACTACCCTTGTAGTTTGTGTCCATGCAGAAATCCACCTTTAAACATGGAGGAAACAAAAACTTGGGATAGAAAAATGGTGCTATGTTGACTCAACAAGCCAGCTAAGAGGTCCAAAACCCCGAAAATGGTGACTCACCTGAAAACAACCAGAAAGGCATCGTATTCAAAGTATATAACAGTAGACAAGAAATTTAGGTTGTCACCTAAGCCGAGCGCACCCACTTTCTCCATAACGTTTGTTCATATTTATAAATCGTGGCTATAGTACCACATTCTAGAACTGTTAGTGTCTGATTGTGACTGGAAAAAGTATTTAGGTTTTGTTTTGGAGAATAGTCTCAGTGCTAAAATAATATAAATATACTCCCAGTAGAAGGAGATAGAGGTTGGTTGGGAAACTTTCAAGGTCTGAGGCTCTCCATTGTAATTAGTCTTTGGTTTTCATGTTATGAATAAATTTGCAGAGGAAGGATTGCCTTTCATGGCAGAGATTCCTATGTAGTCCTTTATTTCAATATGTAATTTTCTTTACGTGAAATGCTCATCCTATTTTCATTACGATTTGTTAGTTTCTTTCATGTCTGAAATAAGTGTATAACAGTTTGGAATTCATACATGCTATGCTCCGTGTGTTGTTTCATATATTCATTAAAGCTTTCTTCTAAAGTCACACAGAATTCATCCTATAGATGATCTGCGTGATGGGCTGTTTCCTCTCATCTACTAATCACCTGCTAAATATCTCATGATTGAAAGATGGACAGCTATGTTGTCTCTGTTTGTAAATTAATGTCATTATTTACCTTCTACAATATGTTCCCTACCCAGACCGTCGACTCCATTTCCCAATGGTTCCCTTCTTTGATAGTCCCACCTACATTTTACATCAACGCACCTGCCCTATTCAGGACTCTGGAATCCTAACCATTCTTGATTGAATATCTTACGTGAGTAAATCTGGTGAGTAGTTGAGAGATCCCTCTTTGACTTTTCCGGGTGAGAGGCACGGTCTAAAGTGCTTCTATTTTTTCCTAGGAGAGAACCCTTTTCTGGTAACGTATGGGCTCAATCCCGGGCTAACACACTGGCGCCATTGTCGAGGACGAGATTGAAGATCATCCCTAGGAAGAATGACATAGTTTTAGTTTTTGTTGTTGATGGTGAACAACAATCAGAAACCAAGAAGGTTGTGCACTTTTCACCTGGCGACTCCACTCTTAAAGGATTCAGACGTCAGCGACTCCACTGGTGGTTTGACCCAAAAATCAAACTGTCAAAAAGAACTGGCAGACTTTGTTGGGAAAAAGAGTTCATTGTAAGGCCTGAGAATGCATGGTGAAAGGGTAAGATGCTCGAGTTTCTGTTTCTTCCAAGATGCCTTGTATTGCCTTGTCAGTTAATTCTTATCCTTTCCTAAATTTATTAAAACATCCTTCCATGGTTCCTTTCGCTCCGAACAGAGCTATGAATATATTCATGTATATCCTTCTTTATGAACTGAAAGCATTGCATCATCTTGTACATTTGATTTTGACAAATATTTTCTACTAGAAGCTCATGACATTAAAGGTCACCCTTGTGAACCTCATGAAACCTTAGTTAGTAACATATCTATATCTCCTAACCTGGTCTCTCCCAGTATTCCAAGCCGAAACAAGCCACTACAATTGCCTCCTATCCTCCATGATTTTCTTGTGAAGCATTACAAGTACCTCCCCAAATTTGATGGGGAATCCAAAGACTTCAATGTTGAGAAACATTTACCATCCTTTGAACATTTATTTGACCTTTTTGAGATAGAACATGATGATGTTTGCATGAGGGATTTTTCCTAGTCCTTGTAAGGAGATGCTAAAGAATGGTTCAAACACTTGCAGCCTAATTCCATGAATACCTGGGAAGAGTTTTCTTGCATCTTTTTGAAATTTTGGGGTAGGAGAAGGCCAATGGATCAAATAATTTCAGAATTTTATTCCCTGAAGAGGCATGAGGGTGAGGCCATGTCTAGTTTTAATAGAATATTTGCAAGTTTTTATTATAACATGCCCAAGGAATTCCAACCTCTTGAAAATGCTGCAAAAATATATTATGGAGCTACCTTTCCTCTTAGACTGTCATTACTTATTTTGGAGAGAAAATCAACCACTCTACAACATATGTTTACTGATTGTTTGGAGGTTGAAGAAAACCTTAGGATGTCTCAAAAGGTGCCAGGTCAAGTCAATGGTGGTGAAGTAATATATACATTAAAATTGGTTGGGCCACATAAAAGAAAGGGGGTAGTCCCTGTTCGGCTAAATATTTCCCTTACCAGGTAGGAACATGATCAACCTGATATAGAAGCAGATGGTTCTGCCATTTTATTTTCTAAAGGTTGCAATCTGCTTAGCATTGAGTCTGTTAATGATGATTTTAAAAGGGATTTCAATATGCCTGTGTATGATGAGTATGAGGAGGAATACCTATAGGTTATATCCGAAGAGCCATATATGGAACCAAGGTTTGCTAATGAAGAAAATCAAGTTGCAATCCAAAGTTAGAAGGTTGATAAAGGAAAAGATGATAAGTGTGCAAAAGGTGACAGTCTACCCCTATGCTATTGATCATTTGAATTAACAAGACATGGGCTTAAACCCTCTAAGTGGAAGTAGAAGTTAGAGGATACGATGCATTCCATAAACTTATGTGGAATAGAAGATGAGAAAGAGGAACAATCATGCAGTCCCACCCCTCTTATTGATACATTAGGAATTTGTGATGAGGCATTGGGTCACAAAGAGGGAGGTAACAGTTCTCAAATAAATTCCCTTTTTGACGTTTCACCCTCAGAGATATCATCCCATGGAGAAAGATGGGGCTTACTCGACTCCATTGAGGAAATAGATGATCTCCACGTCGATGTGTATAAGAAAGGTGAAGTTCTAGCTCTAGAAGTTCTAAACGGAAGAGTGGATGTTTCATTTGAAATCAGTTATGGGAATTCCCTTGAAATCTCTTTCAAAAATCATCCTGACAGCTCACCAGAGGAAGGGCATTTTGGATAGCTTTCCCATGATGAATAGAGGACGGAATATGTTGGAGGTTTCCATGTTTTCTATGATCCCATAACAGAGTACATGGAGAGGCTGGGTAATGGTAATGAATGGTTATATCTTCGCTATAAAGATCATTTTATTTGTTATAGCCTACTTTTACATTTCATATCTATTCTTAATCGAGCATTAAAAGGAAGCCAAATTATTGGATAAGTTTCTTGATTGGCTTCATTGGAAGTCAAAGTTCACTTGATTAGGCATGTGTGCTCAATTAGGTAGAGTAGATAGGAACAAATAAGCTCGAAAATCATAGAGCATTTCCTTCAGTATTGTTTAAGTTTGTTTTCATTTTTAGTTGTAAGTACAGGTTCGCCGTCACAACTGTTCTCAGTTCCAGAGTATCCGTAAGAACATAGTTTGTAGATTGACATAAATTTGTTGCATAAATAGCTCAAAGCATGTTAAATATTTCGAAGAGGGATTAAGGGCATCCCAATGGCACTTGGTCTGTGGGGTTCTTTGCTACCTCACTAGGAGGATAGCATCCCTCGTGGAGCCAGTTGTTAGCACTCCATTTGCAACAGTCGAGTTATGGGCCTGGAAGAATTCAAAAGGGTCCTATTTAGTGAAGAATTATATGAACACCCTTCAGGTTATCTAATGGATAGTTCCCGTTGACTAGGACCATCAGATGAAGAAGAGGGATCGATCTACGGTGGTAGATCCTTCCAAAGGTCAAGACATGCAGCAGCAAAAATGAGATAAAGAGGCATCGTAGATCAACGATCCAGAATCACAATGAAGAAGATCGAAGATAGAGCATGGTTCCACAGGCTGAAAGATGCAAGGAAATATTTAAGTTTGTATTCATGAAGCTTGTTAAATGGGACAAGCAATGAAAGGCTGAGATTAAGGTGAACCCCAATCGATGGCCTGAGACGGTTTCACTGGGAAAACATGCTCGGTAGAAGGAGCTTTCCCAAATTATGAAACAGGTTAAAAAGCAGAAATATCTCACGGCGGATATGGGAGCATGAGAAGATCCATTCCCCTAGCTGATTTCATGATCCAAACTTGTGCATATAAATTTGTGATTCCAGATCGTGAAAAGTGGTACTAGATGCAAAGATCAATGGTCACGAAAAAGGCGGTGATAGATCTATGGTCATGGTTCATTTCATGATCTGAACTAGCGTGGATAAGGTCAAGGTCTCAATTCATGAAAAGTGGTAGGGTCCACTCCGATCGACGGTTGCATGGAGAGGTTTATCTCGATCGATGAATAAAGAACATACCGTTGTCTAAAGATGCTCATTGGATCAAGGAAGGAGGAATTGGTGACAGAAGTTAAAGAAATGTGGATGATGGATGTGAAAGATCCCCAAATCAAAGGGCTAAAAAGGCCTCAAGGAGGTAGGTGTAACATCCTCGACCCTTCGACCAATGAAGAGGATGCTACCAAGGATACTATCTATAAGGGAAACTAGCCCCATGAACATACACATAAAAATTGAAATGCTTTGAACTAAAGCATGCATACATTATTACCATATAGCGGAAGAAAAACCATACATTCAAGCATTCAACATGTTCATTGTTATTCAATATCAAAAGTAATTGCAGGGATGAAATAGATGATAATACTTATCTTATGAAGAATTCATCCTGCAACCAGCTATGTCTCTGTAACGTTCCACCCAGCCATAGGCCATTGTGCTCCTTAATCTCTCAGCAACATTGCCACCCCTGAGCTAGGCATGATTCCCCAAGGAATAAGGAAACTAAGCAAGCTCACACATAGCCAAAGATACACAACTCAGCCAAGCCAACACCATTGGGTTTATCAGGCCATCAGGGAGCCGCGAAAAGCTGACAGCTAAGCTAGTGGGTTCACTGAAGAGCTAAGGACACCTACACAAGAACTATCCTGACTTCTAGAACACCCACACACACCCAACACAAGGAATCAGTCCCTTCTCTACTACACAATCCCTTAGGCCTTGACTTCCCTTCCAGTGCTATTCAGGGGCTTTGGGGAAGAAATCCAGCCCTCTAGCTCTGTCTATGAGGCTCTCGAACACACCAGGTTTATCAAGCAGACCAAGCCTTCATTCCCACTCCAATATAGTCCAAGGACCAACCACTACATACATACAGCAAAATTGAGGCAATTCACAGCTCAGACCGAGCAAGATGATCTAGAGTTGTTCTTGTCCCTAACATGGCCAAAACAACTCACCGATAACCCACACTCATGGGAAAAACAACAGCCATGATTTCTCCACTGAAACAATAGAAAATACATTGCCCAAAATTGGAAGAGGAAACCAGACTGAACATACTCTCAGCATGGAGATGGATTCGTATACACAAAAGCACACAACCTATAATGTAGCAATGCATAGAAACATCCAAAAATGAGATTTACACATACAAAAACTTCCATCCATTTGAGAGAGAGAGCCCAACGTGACTGTAGGATGATGGGGAAAATTTTCAGGGTCCAAAATCATGAATGAGAGCTCCACACAACCAAATCGTGAGGGTAAGGCCACACACACAGGGAAAATCATGAATGCCCAAAAATGACTCTCCCAGCTCTCTGTGTCAGTGAAAATTGAAGAATGGGGGTCGTGGTGGCTTCTCCTACCCATGTGAGGGTCAATCAACTCCTTGGTGGAGTGTGCATGTGGGAAAGGACTGACAGTCCTGCCACATACCACTGTCTAGAAATAACTGCCCAACAAACATCAGAGGCTTTTAATTTGGTAGTTGCATGAGAAAAGGAAAGGTGAGTAAGACAAAAATGTGGGTGACAGCTAAATGGGTTCATCAACTGACACTTGGATTTTCCCCATTGGCCCCAAGGGTTAAATAATTTCCCTCCCTATTCTTAGGAAAATCATGCCCTTTTCAATATGGTTGCATTGACATAGTTGGTTGTGAATATTTTTAATTAAAACACATGTTTACATGATGCCATAATTAATATGTGCTGGATAACACGATATACCATCGACAATGATTTTAATCGCCGAAACATAAAAGAAGCAAATCTATGGTGGGGCTTTTGCCTTTAGCTCCATATGATGATTAACTACAATATATACATCATATATGTTTTAATTCAAATAGGGTCAAAATCGGGGTGTTACATTCCCCTCCCCCTTTAATAGCACTGTCCTTAGTGCTTTACAAAATTGAATAAAATTCTACACTGGTATCACCTCAGTGTTCCACAGAATTGAACAAAAATGGATGTGCCAATCGCATGGCATCCTCTAGCTCCCATGTAGCCTCTTCAGGACCACAGTGGTCCCATTGCACCTTTACTTGCCTTATGGCTCTGTTCCAGAGCATGGTGACCTTCCCGTCGAGGATGCACATTGGCTCGATTTGGAACTTTCCCTTGGGTTCCACCTGAATCACGTCCCAATTTATCACATGGTTAGGATCATGTACATATTTCCTAAGCAAGGAGACATGAAAAACATTGTGAGATCTAGTGCTAGTAGGAAATGCAAGTCTATATGCAACTAGCCCTATTCTTTCAGGCACTTCAAATGACCCACAATATCTTGGTGACATCTTGGCACAACTTATAAAGTAAAGACTCCCTACAAGCAAGGGCAGGGAAGGGCAAGGAAGGAAAGGAAAGGCAAGGCAAGGGATCCATCCATGTAAAAACCCAGCTATCTTCCAATTCTGTTCAACCCCACAAAACAAACCCCCCCCTTTCAAACTCAATTTGAAGAAGGCTTTATTCTGGTGTTATACTAATATTTTATCTTCCATAGATGGAGATATCATGTGTGGATATTTATTTATATATAGAATAGATACATTCTACAGGTCTACAGGAAAGAAACAAAGCCTCCTTCCTTGCTTTCCCCCACATCAGACACTGACATTCTTCTACTTCTTCTTCTTCGTATTTCTTCTTCTTCCTTCTACTTCTAAATTCACATGCTAGCTAACCTAAAACTGAACATGAACCTGGAAGAGTTTTTTCACTTTCTCCTCTCATCTTTACTAACAATCCTCCTCCACTCTTTTTCCCTTTTCTTTTCACAACGTCATTCATTTGCATCGTAGCAGCAATACTCTTGGCTTGACTCTCTGCACAATGCCACAAGTACATTCACATGCTCTCATGATTCAAACATGAGAATCCTCATGTACATACATAATAATAATAATGGGTATAATCCATAGGAATTGTGTAGTCCCTAGTTTCTGAGTCCGAGTTGAACTACAGGTATATGTCCCTTGTCATTAGTCTGACTCGAAATCACAATACCATCCGCAAATTAAACGTTCTTGGCTCTGACAGCCTTCTCGAAGGGGGTTGCGTTGGGTGGTGGTATAACATTCTAAATGGCCATTATGCCGGTTCTGAACAACATAAAAATAAAAACCCTATTGCATTTCATTTCTACGACATAATAATAATAATAATAATAATAATACATCTGATTTTATTCCATCCTCCTACCATATCCATTCATGTGAGACAGACATATTCTATGTCTTTTGTTTGCACCAGCCTTCTGCTCGCATGATTCCCTCATTTTCATCTAATAACGAATTATTCTCGACCATGTATTTTGCATACTCAAACACACAACCTCTCTCTGTCTATTTTGTCCATCTTTGACCAACCATGTGATGTTCTCACTCTCCAAACCTTTAATTTAGAAAAAACATATTGTTGTACTAAATTTGGCTATATTTAGGGGTCCACATTAGATTTCCAGGCCCTGTCAACTGATGTGAAATCCCCATAAGTCTAAGTCCCCTGTCCCAATATTCTTCCAAGGTCCCATTATGATTGAGGAGCTTTCCAGGATAAGGATAACTCTAGTCCCTGAAACCCACTCACGATTTTAAATTGAGTTGATCTCCACATTTTCAGTGAAGATTCCAAGCATCTCTACAAGCAATTTTTCTTTCTGATTCATATGACCCCACCCTCCCTGCTTCCACTATTATATTTATCTCAATGCCCAAAATTTCCAACCAATGTAGTCATGGAAGCCAAACATTCATTCAATACATACACAGTTTCCGTGGACAAATATCTCAAATACATTTGTTAATGATTTAAAATTTAATATACCTGAGTGTGAGCCCTATTTAGTCCTCAAACCCTACGGACACATGGAGGAGGCTAGCTTAATATATATTCATATTCCTTCTTTCAAGGGACAAGTTCTTTTTGGTGTCTTAGTATTTAGAGACTTAGTCAGTATCCTATTGTCTCTATTTCTCTGTTCTACCTCTATCTTTTTGTCCCTAGAATCATTTTTTTTGTCTCATGATAAATGAATGTGATGTTTCTGTTGAATTTGAAGTAATTGGTGGAGTGTTCTTGGCACAAATCCAAATGCGTCACATGTGACTTAAGGTGGGACAGTGGGGCGAAGTAAAAAAAACGGAAACTAGAAGTGAAATAGAAATAGAAAGAGAGCGAGAGAAGAAGTCCATTCACTATTTGCAGGAATGGTATACACAATCCCTTCTTCCCTTCCATCACTTACATTATTATGTACACCATTAGCTGCCGGTTCTGTCACTGCAATTATCGACTATGGTTTTTTTTACCCCAAATCTATAAAAAGGGTGCTAATAGAAACGCAAAAGAATGAGGATTAAAGGGGTAGAATAAAAATGACCTTGGAAGTTAGTAATGTCTTCGGCTATGGATTCAGCACATTTCAAAGTATTCAATACACAATTCCTCCATAGGTCTACATTTCGTTCGATTACATCCAGTTGCTCCAGCTCTCTGCTGCCTCTTTTAACTTCTTAACTTCTCTGCTCTTTGATGCATTTTCACGCCTGGATGAGTGACAAAACCACTACAGTGAAAGGAGGCATTCATTGGTTCATGTGTTAACATTAACATTGTTTCTAGTGCGGTGATTGAACCCCCATTTTAGAATACACAACAAAACGATGTTCAGTGTCTTTCTAAAAGAAAGTAATAACATTGCTCCAATGAAGATAACCAAATTCAAACGAATTTGAATACAATAAAGGCTCTAATTTCAATACATTTCTGTGGGCCTCGCAAATATGGAGATGCAAAAAAAGTTATAGGAGATTTCAAAATAAAGGCATTTTTTTTATATAGGGATTTTTTTTTATAGAAAGGATAATTCCACTATGATCCAAGATTGCTATATAATGGAATAATTTTTTTTTAAACCCATTACTACGTGCTATTACAAACTCATCGAAACTAATATTATTATGAAAATAATTAACACAAATACACATAGATTTATGAGAAATTAAAAAAACTTTATAACTAGTTAGAATTAAATTTATATATTAAAAAACACATGATATATTGTAAAATGGTTTTGAAAATTTGAAATGTTAATATTTTTATAATTTTGATGAAATAATATTTATTAAAAAAATAAAAATAAAAACCTTATATTATTTTAACTTTGATGATATAGTTTTTTATTAAAATTATGAAAATAAGATAATAATATATAATGAAATTCTAAGATATGAGTACACTAATAAAAGTAAAAACGAGACCTAAACTTCCAATAATTAAGTCAAATACACATACATAGATTTATTATAAATTAAAACAACTTCATAACTAGTTATAATTAAATTTATATATTAAAACACATATGATATATTGTAAAAAGGTTATGAAAATTTGAAATGTTAATATTTTTATGATTTTGATGAAATAATATTTGTTGAAAATAAAATAAAAGTAAAAACCCCACATTATTTTCATTCTGATGGCATATTTCTTTATTAAAATTATGAAAATAAGATAATAATGTGTAATGCAATTCTAAGATATGGGTACACCAACATTAAGTAGATAACCTTGAGATGGGGTAAGATGGAAGAGAGATGAGGCCACTTGATGACCAAAGACAACAAGTGTTGTGATAAGGTCTCTACTAAGCATAGAACCTTATAACATAGTGGAGGTAGTAGGCAAGAGGGTGTCATGCAAAGGTACAAGTTTAGTAGTCTACTGTAAGACCTCTGTACCTCGCATACATGATTACTAAGGCATGCACCTGTAAGCTCTCAGTATTTTCTATGCAAGTTCCCTCCATGATGACGATTTCAATAATGACAAGTTGGTTGATGCTATTGTTGTTCATGGGTGTTAATTACATTTGGAATAGCAAGATGTGATGACAAGTAATTGAGTGGACTCATCAATTTTGAGTGAGGAGCATTTGGGCTTTCACCAACCTAAGATGCAGACTATCAAGGGTTCATAGCACAATTTCCTTGACTCATAGTGTCTCCTCTCTCTCTTTACCTTCATTGGGTTTTCCTCTTTGAGTGGGGTGGAATTATCCTATACAATGATTTTATCCACCAAGTGAATGCTCTTTGAATAAAATTGGTTTCCCCAATTGGGACTTATGAGAGTTTTCCCAAGGTGACTTATTTCAGGACTGTTCAGCATAGGGAACTTGTATGGACTGCCATGTGTCACTGTTTCACCTTCGGGGTATGAAAATTTTACCATAGAAAGTAAAGTATGTTCCCTATCTGGGAAATCTTGCAAAATTTTATTTTGATCTTTGTAGCCCAAGATATTGCGATTCTCCCTAGGTGTCATGTTTAGGGATGAATCCTAGAAGAGGATGGAACCCTGATTTGGAGGAAACATATCTCCTAGAATATAGAAAAAATGAGGCTGCAATTTTTACACCAATACATCAGTATTTTATCTTCAGCATATGAAATTTTTGGCCCCTTATACTTCTTCAATCCCGAGATATAGCAAATGTACCAAAACTACTAGTTTTAGTATTTTAGGGTTTTTCAGACCTGGGGTGAAACTAGGGTTTGACTTTCCCAGAGTTTCACCCAACCAAAAGTATTGACACAGGTCTCTAAACTTCAATTTTGATGAGGAGAGTAATCCTATGCTGGGCTCACTAAAAAATTCCTCTTCTGTAAAAATCCCTAAGTTTCCACAGCAAAAACTGAAAATGCCCGAAATCAAATTCTACTTTGATAGAAAGATGCGCCCTTCAATGGAGAGTCATCCTAGCCTTCTTTTGTTGATGGATAGTGGAGAGAAACCAAAAAAGTAAGAATCCCTAGATTCTACAGCTGCACAGTGTCTTCTTCTCATGTTAGCTCTGATACGATGTTAGATTTTTAACATTTAAGCAATATGATCTTAGGATCATATCTGAGAGAATAACATGCACAACAATAATCACAAGAGACAAGAGACAAAGAATTTTCCTCAAGGAAACCATAAAGGAGGAAACCATGCAACTTCCTCAGAGATAGAATTATTACCAATGGCAGCAATAAAACTCAAAGACAAAAAAGATGATCTCCATAGTTGTTCTCTCTCTCACTTGTGTGAGCACTTCTTCTCTCACTCACGTGCCCCTGTTGAGTGAGTGTGTGTGTGTGTGTATACAAATGAAGAGAGCCTCACTTCTATTTATATTCTTCTATTCACTTTATGTCCACTCCAACAAGTCAGCCTCACTTAACAATTACTTAATAGGGCTGACTTCTCTAGGAGAGTTGAATAACCCTAGTTCCCCACAATTGTGGGGACTTTTCCCTCCAATCAACAAGGAGGGTTAACCTTAACTCAATTGTGGGGACTATTTCCTCAAGTTACAATGGAGGGATAACCTCAATGACTTTACATGACTTTATTATATTAATGACTCTACTGATAGGAAAATCAAGGTACAATATAAGATTTACAAGTGAATACATTCCGAAGTTACAAATACATCAACATGCATTGCTCAACCATTGTTCATGTTTTCTTTCTTTCACTACAAAGAAAATAAATGGCAACCAAAAGCTTCTTAATATGATTTCACAAAATTTACATAGAGGTTTTTACTCCATCTTAGAATATGGAAGGGCAGCTTTCCTAAGAACTAGACTCAACCAAAATTTTACATAGCAAATAGGGAATCATACAAAGTGAAGCTTTCGCAGTGATTGAGCTCTCTCTTTTTGTCACCAAATGCACATACTGGTGTCTGTGTATGGAACATATGTAATGAGGTGTGTCTATATTTTCAATGGCACAATTATCTTATGAATGTCCCCTCCATTAACCATGTTTTGGTTCATAGGTAGCCAAAATACAATAGGCATATTATAAAATGAAGGTAACCAATGACAATCTGTATTGCACTCAAGAATATGAACCTAATAGATTTAACCCATAGGCATTTCTTCGTTATGAATATAATATATTTAACAAATCAAAATCAAGTTTTACTTGAATGATGTTAAAGTGGCTGATTTCTTTGCTAGGAAATGCAATTTAGCAGAAATCCATACACTAGGAAATGCAATTGAGAAGAAATCCATACACTAGAAACTCGAGCAACTGTTAAGAAAATAGATCTTAGAAAAAAGAAAATAATTGAAAAGAAATTGAAAACAATATGTAATTTATGTGTGCTTTCTCAAAATCTTGTAATGTTAATTATTCGGCTGTCCACTACCAATGTAAAGAGCCCTTGTTAGCAGAATATGTGTAGGTTGAAGACTATATAAGAAACGTTCTTTGTATAGGATTCATATAAAAATGTTGTTATCCTTGGGAAACATTCTTTTAGATGTGGGTTACATAGAATGCATTATATGAATCCATCCTCTGTTTCCAAATTGCATTCAATATTATGTTGGTAACTGATTCATGTTACGAATTTTGCAATATCCACAAAGTAAACAAATATCAGCAATTGATTGGCTGCATTTCGAGCAACTATGAACACAAGCCAATGAGCAACTATGATTCACTTATCTGCAAATGAAAAGATATGTCAGTACATTGATATTGTAGTAGCAGACATACCTGATGGCTATGGACTGATTTTGAATCGAGACTGGTCAGCAAGACTAAATGGGTATTTTGCTTCAGATTGGTCACACTTGTGGTTGCCTCAGAAGGGAAGTCCAAACCAAATTAAAATATTAAGAGAGCCCCACATGAAGCACAATGTTACTAAATTGGAAGAAAAAAATGAACCAGTGAATTCTTTGTTGGGAAATCATCTAATTGAGCTAGAACCGAGAGACTACCAAGAAGAAGAAGCTAGCAGTACATTAGACACCCAGCCCGATCTCCTTTGATTTTCACAGGCTGATGATATTGATTGTAAAATAGTAGATGTAGTTTTTGAAAATGGGTAGGCCTTTTTCAATTTGCAGCCAAGCCTAGCCCCTCAACTTACAAGCTGCCGGATTTATAGGGGTGGGAAGAGGATTGACCAGTTAGTGGTTTAGTTCTCAAACTTTATTTTTCTTTTTCTTGATTTTTATTTCTGGATTATCTTGTACATAAATAAATTGATTTGGTTGTTTATTTTGATTTACTTTATTTTTGTTTGTTCTAGCTTAGATTTTGATGGATTTAAATAAAAGAAGCAAACCTTTGGTTGCATGGAGAGCATCAGAATTCTGGATTAACTAAAATCCTTGATTATAAGACTATGTACTATTGTGTTATCTGAAAGAATTTCTTCTAGTTTAACAGTTTTCCTAAATGGATATGAACACATTGAAGTCCTACTTAATCCTTGTAAAATAACTCAGGATCAAAAGGTCTGGAATACTAATTCGAGGCTCCATCCATCTCACATTTAAAAAATGTCCGAGGGAGTGACAGCAAAATACCCATGGAAAGGAAGCAAGGTAAATAGTATATTATATATAAATGATCCCATGCCAAGAATTGAAAGCCAAAAGGAAAATAAGAGTCAAGAATCTCTTGAGAAAGCAATATGTATCAAAACAAAGTACTAAATCATATGAGTACAAAATTGACAAAGTTCTTCTCTGTCCGTGAGCTGAAAATTAAATACATCTCTCACACAAAAGGACACTATGGATAGAGGAGCCTGAATAAAAAAAATTCAGAAAGAAAGGCATGCAAGAGGACTCAAAAGAAAGGAAAAAAGTCCAAAAGCACAAAAGGTGCAAAAATGGCATGGGAATCAGGAACAAATGAATATTTCTGTTTACCATATGTTACAATCTTGTGGTGTCCAAGCTGGAAGCTACCCGAAGACAGAGGTAAAAAATGAAACTCATATTCCTGGCCTCAAAAGAGTTATCTTGACTTTGAAATCTTGGTTTCCATTTTCCTAAATTGGACTATCATCAATGATTAAAAGTACATACATTTTCCATTTGGGAAATCCAGACATCTAGAAGAATTCAACATGTTGGTTTTATTGTCAAACAGTTTGTTACTTAAGGAAGAAATTGTCCAGAGATTTGGGTTCACCAGGTAGTCGCCAATTGTTGCAGCTGCAACTATTTTCCCAAAATTTTTAAAATTTTGGACCCTCCTTTTAATTTTATCTTGCCTAGGAGTGTTTCGATTCTTGAACAATGTCTTTCCTCTATTACAATTTTGGGTTTTCCTGAGCTTGATTTGAGTTCAATTGTTTACCAATTTCGGAGGTTGAATGATATAAAACTACCAATACTTTTGACTGTGGAACTTAACATTTTTTATTTTTCGATGGTATGGTTTATCGCAGTCGGATGTTTGTTGAAGATTAAAGTTGGGATTTTAGTTCTCCGTCCCGCCGCTATTTCGGAGATAAAACGAACTAATTTTACCGCTACACAACTTTAAAGTCTATCGAACACTTAATGTTTTCGAAGATTTTTCCTGTTTCGATGATTTTTCTACTCGCTATCGAAAGTCTATTAATGTTTGAGTCGGAGCTTTAGTTCTCTTCATCACCGCTGTTTCGAGGGGCAGTTAGAGAGTGTGACGATGGCTAGTTCTGATTTTCGCCGATGCCTTTGTTTTATTGATCAAACTTTTTACTTTGCAATGTTTTTGTTTTCTCTATCGGAATGGTGTTGATGGTTGATTGGAGCATTCGTTCTTTGCGGTGCTGACATGGCGGTAATGTTAAGTTTTGAATCGTTGATTTATAGTCCTTAGCTATTCCGATCACTGGTGATTTTTTCTTTTTCGCGGAAGCTGTAGTCATTCTATCTCCCGCCGTTGCAGCTGTGTAATGAACTATATTGCCGATGATTAGTGGTTTTGAGATCCAACCTTTAGTTTTATATTTTTCGGCCACCGATGTTTTTATGTTGACCGTGGAACTTTTAGTTTTTCCATCGCCCACCATTGCGGCTCCTTAGCGAACTGATCGTCCGATGCTGTAGTGGTTCCGATATCCGATGCTGCAGTTTTTTTTAGTGTTTTATTTCGTCGATGTTTTATTTTGATCGTGGGAACCATATCCTGATGGTGTTCTGCCATTGCGGTTCCATAGTGGATTGTCTGCCTGATGCTTAGTTTTTTCCCGCTGGTGAGTATTTTTCCCGCCGTTTTTTGTGTGTTTTTACCCTATTTTATGGGCGGTGGAGGTTTCTGATTCTTTTGATCATGATAGGGTTTTCATGATAAGAACACAGTGCAGGACCTCACATTTAATGATTAGTTTTATTTATAGTGTGGTTTACATTTTCTTAAATGCAGTCTGTATTAATGTTGAGTTTTTCGTTTTAACTGCAGATGGACTTAGGAGATTTTTTAGATCTAGTTTGATGATTTCTGCTACGAAGAAGATGTATCTAAAGGACAAAGCAGAAGGGAGTTGGCTGAAGAAAAGAAAGTAAGAAGTAGAGATGTTGCTCAAAGAGAAGATAGTGAAGGTATGAGATCAACAGGATCTCAAAAAGACCAACAGATTATTGAGTAGAATCGTTAGCAGTAGAGGCCAAGGATTGGAAAAGGTTCATCAGTTACTAAGTTGGTCCCTCTTTACAAAGTGCTCTTAAATCTTAATATGAAACATAACATATTGTATGAATCATGAGCACTCACAAAAGGACAAATTTGTGAAATTAAACTGTTGGGGGAAGCCCAAAGGTCACCCGGGGGGGCAACCCAAAGGTTTCACTATTTTATATAAATATAGGAGAGTTAGAGGGAATAAAGGGACTTTTTCCCAGATAGATTTGTGAGAGTACGATGTAAGAAGAACTATTTCCTTTTGCATAAAGAAATTACAAGTTTCCTGTTGGAGAAAGCTTTGTGGAAGGTTTCAAATGTTGTGCAATGGATTTGTTGAATGTGAACTATTTCATTTTCAGTTGTTATCCATTAACTATGAGATCGTTCTAACTCTTTGAACCTATGTTCTTGTTATGAATGCACTCTAGATTATTTTATGAAATTTACACTATGAGTAATGAATGTTGTTCATAAACAATTAGCTATCTGATTGTTCATATATCTATAAATGTTCATGTGTTTTGAAATAAGTAACAGCTATCTGTGATTTTTCTTAATGCATGCGCAAAATAAATTACTCATTAATAAATGATAATATTGCTCCCTAGGGATAGGTTAGATAGTTAGTTTTAGTTTTCTTGCTATGTGTGGTTTAGATACAAGAGAGTTAAGACGAGAGGTAAGAACCTACGCATCACATTGTGACCGCTCTTCGTATTCTCTATTAATCTGCATTTTTAGATAGGCACTTGCATCTCATACTTAAATACAAAAAACTAAAAGCATACACGATGGACCGGGCCATAACCGGTAAGACCCTTTATTTTTGTTACTTGACCTATGGTAGCTGGACCGTAAACCAGATTGATTCCCCATACCAGACAGTAACGGGCTAGTTGGGAACGTTTACTGGGGAGAATCCCTAACTGTTGTTGCCTACGATTTTCCAGGCCTCAAAACTTACCTAGGTTATCGATGGGGTACTTCGCAGAGGTTATTCTGCAGGTGTCCCAGCCAGGTTGGGGTCGGATAGCATAGTCGCTATATGCATTGAAGCTGAGGGCCACAATAATTGGATACGAACCTCTGCTTGTTGTGTATGGGATTCTCAAGCCTCTCCTAGGTGAGACATACCTGCTTCATTCGGGAGCTCACATATCCTACCCTTGCTTGCTTGTGATTTGGCTTTACATTATATAGGTGTATGCTCTATGCACGCTAGTTTGCTTAGCGTTTGTGTAATTAGATAAAGTATTTTTCATTTTTCGAGTCATTGTGGAGTCGGGTGCGTCACTTCACTGTTCTCCCTGTTTAGCAAAACTTTCTCCTTCCACATCTCCTCTTCCTTTGGGAGAGAGAAGTAGACTGTTCGGGCAGACTACTTATCACATTGATTCACACATGATGGGAGATCACGAGGATGAGATTCCTGAGATGTCCTCTCCACCTCAAGAGGTTGGGGAGGAAGATCCTACTCCTGTATATGATCCTTCACCTAATATACCTTCACATTCCAGATACAATCCCTCATTCACAGGTCGTCGGTATTGGTTTCTGGGCGATGAGACTCACCATGAACCCATAAGCACTAGTCATGTTAGTTATGGGATGCCTGATATCCCTCCACATGATCTGGCACATCATGCTACATCAGAAATTGAACCTAACACTATGCCTGGGGGCATTCCCATTCCTTTCCATGCGGAGAGATTTGGGAGCACTAGTCACATTGCACCTTCCAACCCGACAGTGGAAGCTACCTCACATGTTCATCCTAGGCCTAGTGTTATTAATCATATGCAGATACCAGAACCAAGATGAGTGACCATAGGGAATACCACTTATATCCCTTCACATGTCCCTTCGTCCTCTATTCCTTTTCCTTCGAACGCATTTTTGACAACCCTTCCTCCCCCTCATTCACGTGGTCCTTCGGGTCAGAATGTTGCTACTAGTCATGTTCATACTGCGACTACTCATATAGTAGTTTCTTAGAGTCAAGCATCTCCTGTTGTCTCAGGAGGTCATATTCATGTTTCTGGATCATCTTGTGGTCCATCGCATGGCATTCTCCATATCCCTACTTATGGAGCTTCTCATGGGATATCCCATCGGACATGTTATGGAACTTCTCATGCACCATCTTATGGACCACAGTATGGACAGTGCTATCAACCTTATGGGTATGGGTATCAACAAATCGCTTACTCCTCTAATTATGGCTTTGTAGCACTGCCTAGTCAAGGTTCACCACATCATAATGCTTCCATGCAGCCCTACATGGGTCAAACGGGAGGAGGATATTATGGCCAAGGCCATGGTATTTACAGTAGTCAGCCTTATATGAACCGAAACTATCAGGGACCGTGGCATAGACCGACTCAACCTAGGCTCCCTTTCCTCGAAACGTTAAATTTACCTGACTTATCGAGACTAATAAACGATCCGGTATCTTATGACCTGACTTGGCCAGCTGTCCCTATCAAGATTCCCTCGGATATTCCCAAATTTGAGGGAAAACCAGGAGAAGATCCTAGTGAACATGTCACTACCTTTCACCTTTTGTGCTCTTCCAACTCTTTACACGATGACTCAATCCATTTGAGGTTATTTCAATGCACCCTCATAGGGCCTGCAGTGAAATGGTACATAGAGTTACTAAAGGGGGCATTCGTTTTGTTCGATGACCTTGCTATGACTTTCTTCAACCACTTCCAGCTACCAGTGTGTTATGATGTTGGTACAAAACTCTTGTCGGCATTTCAGCAGGACAAAGCCACACATATCTCGGACCATATCCAAGAGTGACATAGACAGAAGAGGTTGATTAAAGCTTTCATACCACCAGAGTTTCTCCTTGAGTGGTTCCTTAAATTGTTGCTACCTTATATCGCGAAGGATGTTTCTACATCCGAAGTCCAGAACAAGGAACAAGCAATTTTTAGGGCACAGGAACTGGATTTGAGTTATGCTCAATCCAGGATATTATATGAGATGATACCTAATGCTCCGCATTCTAGTTTCAATCCCAAGATCAAACCTGGACCACATGCCGATGGCATTATGGGATGTACAAGTGCCAAACCTGCGGACCCGGTTATGAAACAAGTGAGTCAATTGTTTATTAACCAATCCGCATCGGGACAAGATACAACTTCGTCTCAACCCACCCAAATGGCAAGTGTACTTTCCATGCAATCGTCGGACTAGAAGGGCAATCAACGGCCCATAAGGAATTAAAAAAAGGTAAAATCAATCGTAAGGGTGGGAACAAGAACGAAAATGCCAATTTTAATGACAAGAATGACCGTAATGCTAGGGGGACAAGCAGTCTAAATGTAAGGTTAAGTTTCCTTGCAAATTGTGTAAGGATGAGCACCTCACTCACTTGTGCCCTCATATGGAAGATGCCTCGAGGTTCATAGCACAGGGCCCAGCTATGCTAACCAATCCTTTACCCCATAATCAAAATATGAACTCAAGGACCCATGATCCTCATTCTGTGTCGGGTGGAGATCAAAATCCACCGAAAACTAGTACTAGTCATGGGTGCATCAACATGGTGCATGCTACTAAGGTTGTGACTCATGCGAAATACTATGGTTCGTCACAAACATACCTTAGGAAAGAACCTCCTCCTATCGAGAGGCCTTTGCATATTGAAAATCCTATGGATAAACCTGAGAGAGCACCTCGCATTCCTAAGGGAGTCTTAAAGCATTCAGGGCACAATCCTAACGCCTGAGCCACCTAGAACTATTCTGTTGTCAAGGATTTGGGACAAACTCCTTGTGCGATGTTTGCACTTGAAGTTCTTTGGAGTTATCCATTGCAAAGGAAAGCTTTCCTTTCTGCTCTCGGAGTGAATGATGATAACTCTTCTTCCATCATCAAATTTGAAACCATAGGACTACAGCCTCGCTATCCTTACTACGTGTCTCTATTGATTCATGCGGAATGTCTTAACATGACCGTCGAACGCACTATGATTGATGAAGGCACTATTGCTTCCATGATGTATTTGTCATGTTGGAAGGGTTTGGGTTCTCCTGAGTTGTCCAAATCCGCTACCATGTTGACTTCCTTTCATGGTAGATCGTTTCGGCCGCACATAATTCTTCCTTCTCTTAAAGTCTGTTTCGGGGGGGAGGGGGGGGGGAACTGTCGCGATCAAGGTTGAGGTGGTTGATGCGCCCCTTGATTACAATATTTTACTGGGTCAAAATTGGATGTATAGTATGCAAGCCATAGCCTCTTCTCTATTTCGAGTTGTATGCTTTCCATTTAATGTGAAGATTGTTACGATTGATCAAACATCATTCAAAAATCTGAGTGTTAGTACATCGTCGGGAGCTTCGATCCCTATTATTGACCACTCTCAGCCGGAAACTGGGAGTGTGGGTGTAGGTATGTATCCATCCCTTATGGGGACATTTAGTTGTCCTGCACCCATCCTTATGATTGGATATAGTTTCAATGGGGCTTCATCTTCATTGAATTCGGTGTCTTTTCGCACTTCCCATATGGAAGATCCTTGGATTCTTCCTACACCGAGTCTTTCAAATGGACCTATTGAAATGGACGTGTCGTTTCTTGCAGCAATGATTGCATATCAAGTAAATCTTGATTGTTTTGTAGATCCTAGTCCTTCCCCTTCGCGGACAGAAGAGGAGGACCCATATGTGCTACCTGCATGGGCAGTTGAGTCCTCGCATGCACATGACTACCTTGATAGTGTTTTTCCGTCAGATGAAGCTATTATTGAGGCCATGTCTGGAGTTGAGCCACCTTGGGAAGAGTTACATCATAGATCTTATTTTCTTCCCGAGCTTGACCATTTGGAGCATGAGGACTTTAGGGAGATTCTTAGTGAGAATATTGGTAGTCTCGTGGTTCCATTAAGCTCTCCTAGTCAGATGGCTTATTGGAACATGGTGAATATATCACCTACGATTCCTATCAATATCTCTCGCGATCCTGGCAAGATTGAGAATGTCTATATTGGGGAAAAATGTTCCCATGCTAAGATTCTAGAGTATACCAAGCTGTTCAAATAGTTTCGTGATATCTTTGTTTGGTCATATGAGGAAATGCTAGGTATTGACCCTCGCATTGTCGAACATGAAATTAATACCTATCCAAATGTGAAGCCTGTTCAAAAATGTGTGTGTGCGGTGAATCCTAGAAAATAACCCACGATTAAGGCTGAGATAGAAAAGCTGTTGAAATCCATCTTTATCTATCCCGTTCCCTTGGTGGAGTGGGTTTCAAATCCCGTTTTGGTTGATAAGAAACAGGGAGCGATCCATATATGTACTGATTTCCATGATTTAAATTGTGCATGTCCTAAGGATAATTTTCCCACACCATTTATTGCTCAGATTTTGGATGAGTGTGTAGGAAGTGAGGTATTTTCCTTCATGGATGGATTTTTTGGATATAATCAGATTCAAATTAAACCCAAGAATCAACACAAAACTGCATTTATTTGTCCTTGGGGTACGTTTGCATATCAGAACATGCCTTTTGGTCTTAAAAATGCCGGAGCCACATTTCAGTGGGCTATGACCTTGATTTTTCACAATCTCAAATTGATTATAGAAGTATTTTTGGATGACCTTGCTGCTCATTCTCAGCTGAGAGTGTGTCATTCCTACCATTTAAGATTACTGTTCGAAAGGCGCAGCCACTACCAGGTTAGGTTAAATCCTCATAAGTGCATCTTTTGCATGAATTCAAGTCGCTTGCTAGGATTCATTGTTTCTAAGGAGGGTATAAGAGTCTATCCCTTAAAGGTTGAGGCAATATTTCCATTGTCTCCCCTGAGAAATATTAGATATCTTCAATGTTTGCAAGGCATGGAAAACTTCTTACGGAGATTCATGGTTAACTTTGCCAATTTGACTAAGGTCTTTATGCGTCTTTTGAAGAAGGAAACTACCTTTTGCTGGGATGAGCGATCCTAGGAGTC
The DNA here is from genome assembly GCA_001517045.1 of Pseudotsuga menziesii. Lineage (NCBI taxonomy): Eukaryota > Viridiplantae > Streptophyta > Pinopsida > Pinales > Pinaceae > Pseudotsuga > Pseudotsuga menziesii. The sequence goes on along the minus strand of LPNX010020724.1, from coordinate 188,196 downwards.
CTTTGATGCTCTTAAGCGAGCCTTAGCATTGGCTCCTGTGCTTAGTCCACTCAGCTATAGCCGTGAATTTTTTATTTATGTGGCCGTGTCCATGGAGATGATTGGTATGGTTTTGGTTCAGGAGGATGAGGAGCTCCATGAGCATGTCATACACTATTTGAGATAGAACCTTATATATGCGAAAATCTGTTATTCCCATGTGGAGAAACTTTCCTTAGCTACCATTCATGTGGTTCAGAGATTGAGACACTACATTCTCCTTCGCCAGACCTTGGACAAGATGATCAATGGTAACAATTCTCCCTAGATGTGGAAATTGGACTGTTCAGAATACTGTCGAAGTGACAACAATCATGGTATAAAACCAATTTATTCCTAGAAGGAGGTTGTAATCTAACGGGGCATCTGCTACTTCTACTTGAATAGAAACATTTTTTCCCCCAAGCTCGACTGCAAGAGCTGATATGAGACCATGGGGCTTGAAACCTCATCCATCAAACGCCTTAAGAGGTGTAGGTGATGTGACAAGCTCAGGAGAGCTAATAGCTTTCCAACAAGACAGAGACAAAACCGAAGTTGAAGCTCCTTCGTCTAAGACAATCCTAAAGACTTTCTTTTCGACTACTTTCATGATGATTTGGAAAGCAAGTTTGTGAGGTAGTGTAGGCTTATAGTTATCGACATTGAAATGAATCAAATTAGAATTGTCCGGATCTACAGCTCCTAATGCAGTTAACAGGTTTTTGCGTTGTGTAGGACAACTTTGGAGGACTTCCAAGGTAGACATTGCACATGGTTCGTGAGTGAGATATTCAACTACATTATAAAATTGAGCAGCTCGGGCATTAGGGTTAAAAACAACCTTCCTAAGGGTACTCTTGGGTGGACGCAAAATCACATCGAGAGTAGGCTTCTCGATGGCTAGGGGAACATCAGACGAGGATTCAGGAGAACCAGTGGAGGGAGCTTTCCCTGAAGAAGAATGGTCTTCTTTATTTTTTGCGGGTTTGTCATAATTTTGACTTCGAGTTTGCAGACTAACGGTATCTGAGGACAGCATACGAATTTCCTCTGATGAACTAGAGTTTCCCTGATTATACATGTGGTCTATCAGTTGTTGTTGAGAGGGAAAAGGATCCGTGAGAAATGCGGGTGTGGGATTTGTTTTAAAAAATTGGGTGATTTCATCCAGGCGGGGACAGTCTTTTGTGAAATGGTCACCTTCGAATAACAGACATGGATATTTTGCTTTTCTTTTCCCTTTATTATTATCATTGTTAGTTGGTTTTGGGTTCTCCTGTTGGTTTCCAGGTTTTTTATTTTTTAATTTTACCTTTCTTTTTATTATTGCTAGAGGTTTGAATACGCTAAATAGAATTTACCTCGGTGGAAACCTTGGGACTCGAAGGAATATGGGTGGCAGTTTGGGGTTGCTTGGCAGGTTTTGCTGCTGACGGGGACTGGATTGAACCAACAATCGCATCAACAAGGACTTCTGTTGGTGGCTTTGCAGGATCGGTGCTTGGGCGAGGAGCTTAAGGAATCAAGTCATACAAAGTTCCAGACTGGGAATAGACCAGGTCCAGATACTGGGCTCGACTAATGGCTTTCTCTTCAGTAATGACACTGCCCATTGCCACATCTCAGGCAATCGGAGGAAACAAAGATTTGGTAAATAATTCAGCTAATAACTGATCCAGATTAGGAGCCTTAATAAGTCTTCTTCGCCTTCTCCACTCATTGATATGATCGGATATGTGGCTGGATGTGTTCTGTCGTAGAGAAGTTAAGAGATCAGTACCCATTTCATAATGAATAGGAAGCTGAAAGTGTGTAAGAAATACAGTTTCCAACGAGCCAAAATCCACAAACGAGTGTTGCAGGAGTTCAATATACCATTTTTCCGTTGTACCGGTCAAAGTTCATTGAAAGAGTCTTAAACAAATGGAATCATCCATAAGGGAGTTTGAAGAACACCACGGATGGAATGTCATGACATGGTTTTTCAGATTGTCTCCCTACTTCCCATCGAACTTTGGAATGTCTGATTGTAACTTTACAGGAATGGGAGGCCATGAGGGGTTATGTTGAATGGGGTCATTAATCAACTTAGCGAAATCAGGCAAGTCCAAAGTTGATAGAAAAGGTAACTGACAGTTAGGTTGCACATACTGGTAATATTGATATGGCATATAGTTACCATTAGGACCATAAGTAGACTGATAGACAGGTTGTTGTGAGGAAGAACTACTGGAAAATCCTCCCACAGGGGGTTGATTTCTGGGATCAGGACCATTAGGACCACCAGGGCCTCTAGAACCACCAGGACCATTGGGAACACCAAGACCACGAGGAGGTGGACCACCAAACCCTCCCAGACCTCTAGGAGGTAAACCTATAGAGCCTCTAGAACCACTAGGAGGAGGGCCACTAGACCCTTTAGGGCCATTAAGAGGAAATCCACTAAGCCCCCCAGGACCATCGGGACCATTAGGACCATAAGGAGGAAAACCACCAGGCCCTCCAGGACCATTAGGCCCCCCAGGGGGAGGACCTCCATAAGGCGGTCCTCTGGCACCTCCCACAGTATGTATAAGTATCCCCCCCATAGCTGGCATGTAGGACCAGCTAGGTTTCCCCCATGGCGTGAAAGTATTACTAGGATATGGAATTCCAGCGTAAGGCATTCCTGTAGGATTGGGTGGATAATTAATGTTTCCTACAGGTATTTGATTTGCTATATAACCATAACCCCAAGAGGTTTGATTGGTTACAGGTTGTTCCCCCAAGGGTTGACCTGAACTAGATGAGGCATTAACCACATTAGTGTGGGTGGGAGGGACATGAATTGTAGATTGCTCTATACCAGAGGTCTGTCCTTGACTAGGTACAATTTTAGTGCTAGATAACATAGGTTGTGCCGGGGGTTGCCCCCCAGCACTAGAAGATAATGACGAAACAAGAATTGAAGGTTGAGCCCCAGGTGCAGAAGACCTGGGAGGATTAGGAATAGACATAATATGGGAGGTGGTGGGGTTAGTAGTTTGACTTGGGTTGTGTGGAGTTACTGTTCGATCTATAATCGGTTCAATGGGTCGCATAGAATCAGCAACTGAACGCTATCCCACAGGAACAGCTGTGGAACATGATGGTGGTGTGCCCAATATGTCATCTATTTTCTTTTCAATCTCCTATACATGGAGAATGGATGTGTGGTATTGTCTACATTCTTCTTCATTTGGAGAAACTTCTTCAGAAAATTTTAAACGGGTGCCAAATGAGGCAATGGCCTGTCCTATAGAGGTATCCCAAAATGGAACATTGGGACCATAATTCAGAAGGGTAGTATCATCAACATGACCTTTTATGGGAGAATGGAACGAAGTATTACCTCGAGAAGGTTGTTGGCCCAAGGGAGGCGAGTGTGAAAGATATGGTCCTCTGCTTTCTGCAACCACATTATCTCCCACTTGGGAGGTGGTAGAAGCTCCTTGGTCAATACCTTCCATTGGATTTTCTCTTGAAACAGGAATAAAATAGGGTGGCAAGCCCCGTACTCTTTTGGACTGTCTTAGCTCAGCTAGTTTGTACAGCTCCTATCTAACCTAGGGTCTCAAAAACTAGAAAACACACCAAAAATTTCCCTACTCAAGCTATAGGTCAAACAAGCAAAATTAAATGACAGGAGGAGTTTAGATAGTCAGGTCTCTCACCAAGATTGTTAAGAAGGTGCCACTCACGATATACCTCAAGGGTACATGTGTAGTAATATCCCCAAATGTTATTTTCAGTGTATGGCTCCAAGCAAGACAACCAAAGGGCTTTCCTCAGATGGATAAGCTATCCTAGTGGGGTCTCCCAATATACGCAAGGTACGTGGGAGCTCAAATCGGTAGTAGTGGTGTCTAATGCATAATCGTACACAAGGGTCCTTCCGATATACAATTGAGTATGTGAATTACCTTTCTATATACCTCAAGGGTATGTGAAAGACCATTTGATATATCGACGGTACGTGGAAGAACTGCGTGACTCTTGGGATGTAATGCGGATGAGTAACGACATCTTTTACACTTAATGACACCCAAACACGTCTCTAACCTATCACTAAAATTGCTATGTAAATTTTAACCTATAACTACCGTTAATTTTAAAGTGGACAGTTAGGTGAATGCATGGAGTTTTGACAGAAAAAGTAAAACCATGCAATATGCGTATGCAAATATTTCACTTTACCATTCATGGTATGCCTACCTACGGGAGGGAAAGGGAGTATTTTGTTTTGCTTCAAAACCAAAAATTTCCAAACAACAGTCTTGAACACAAAATCAAAGACAAGCAACACTTTCCAAACTCATTTCTCTTTTCTAAAAGCAATTAAAAAGGGAGGAGTCTCTTTTCTTAAAAGAAAAACAAGAAGCATACTATATGCATATGCACTCTATTTTTCAATTTTTTTTAAAGCATAGATAGATCTAACTTAAAACTACAATATTTTTTATTTTGATGAGATAGTATTAATGCAAAAGAGACAAAAGAACATAGAGAACCTAAAATCTTGTGAGGCCAATCAGAGATCCAATGTCTTATGCTCACTTATGATAATGACCTAATCTCAGTCAAAAATTTTCTTTTTAAACAAGCAAAAAGAAGTCTTCTATGGAAAAAAAATGAAATCAAGATGCTAATTAAACGTTTTTCTTTTAGTCTATATAATAGAAATGAAAAGAGAGCTCACCAACACCTAAGCTTTCGAAAAAGAAATCCTTTCACAAACACAACCAACAAGCATGGAAGGAAATGGACAATCAACAAGCCTAATATAGCTTTTGAATTCTTCAATCAAATTGATCGTTTACCATAGAATTTCAAACCATAAGCATCAGATTCTAATACACAAGCCTGACAGTGCAGGGCTGAAAGCAAATCAACTCAATTTTTTTGCAAAAAATGAGAAAAAAGTAGCCTTGGAATAAGGCCTACTTGGCACCGCGCTGGAGGGGTCTTGACAGAGTGGTTCTGGACAAGCACTTCTTCTGGATAAGAGGACTCAGGTGGTGGAACTGCGTACTGCTAACCGGTTTCAGGCGGTGGCACCGTTTCTCGCCAATAGCATAAGAGCGATTCCCTGTATAGATCCAAAAGACAAAGGAGAACGACAGATCAAGTTAGAAAAAGATCAGATCGAGGCAAGAATTGATGGATTGACAGTAAAAAAGAGCATAAAAAGTTGAAATCCTTTAGATCTGAATAGATCCAAAAGTTTCAAACCAAAATTCACTGATTCAGATAGCAGATCTGACAGAAGAGATCAGTTGGAGATGGAGCTTGTATTCGGACAAGAGTTCAAGAACTAAGGAAGATCAAATCAACTGATATATGTATCAATCCCAAGCGGAGTCGCTAGATTTGTAACCAGGAATATTTCACCTTCTGGTGACAAAAGTTGTCCCTCTGGTCTAAATGGTTCAGATCTAGAACAAATGAGTGAACAACAAAGGATGAAGACCTTCCCTGGATGTCGTAGACACCTGGAATGTTGCTTCGATAGTGAACCTGTGTACCTACAAACAGATCAAACATGCAAACACATCAAAGCTACCAGAAAATCATCTACTTATCCATGTTAGTGACTAAGGAATCTAAAAACATGTACATGTGAAATTAAAACAACAGTAATGTGGGACAGAAATCAGCTTTGCATTAAAGATGTATGGAGAATCTTACAACCATTTCCTTAGTGTCGACAAGCATCTCCATGAGACAAACACTTCATCCCCATAAGCTCCAACTTTGATCTCTATGCTCTCCAATGGCTTGGACTAAGTGGTCAATCCAACAACATAACAATACCTCTATAGTTCTCCCCCTCAACCATGGGCATGAGGTTGTATTTATAAGGCTCAATGGATAGGAATGGTTAAGAGATTTGTGGATGAGGTGGCCTCTAAGATCCTATGATGGGGGATCTCGAGCTCAACTGACCCACAATGACAGGGATAAGGGAGGACACGAGGCTCATGATCTAGAAGCCTCAAGAAACTTCTCTTTTTTCCATTTTACCTAGGGTACCTCTTTTCTTCTCTTATGACAGAGTGGTTTAGATGAGAAACTCTTATGGACCAAAGACCATAGGAGGTGGCACAGCTTATGAAAAACAGGATACAGGCGATGTGAGCAAGGTAACGGTCATGGGCCACAAGGAAAGAATGGTGCCGAGTTTTTTCATGTAGAATTGACAAACAACATAGGTTTCCACTCTAAGTGCTGGGATTAAGGGCAAACATGTAAGTCAAAGGTCTTATCACATGGTGGTGATAGGATTTGGGTATAACAACAGGCTAGGTACAAACCCTACAGCTGGACATTCTCACACTACAGTTGGGCAGAAAACTCATACTACAGCTCCTGGGTAGGAGGCGTAGGATAAAAGATAACCAAAACCCCGTGCTCTTTTGGTCGATTTTTCATAAAAATCGGCCAATTTTTACTGGGAAATTGTTATTATCATCAATTTGCAATGTTATCGGTTACAATTTCCTGTTCTAGACTAAATCCCTGTTTTTAAAACCACCAAGATGACCCAAGTTGTTAAAATTCAGATTTAAACCCTCTAAATTATGATTTAAACCAGAATTTGGCTGCCAGATTCCGGTGGGTTGGGGGCGTTTTGGTTAATGCTTATACTACTCCCCAAGGAGATGGTAAATTCAATACATAAATGGTGGCATAACCAGAAGATGGATAGTCTGAACACGACGAATTGAGAACTGGCAATTTCAGGAAAGAAATGTAGCATGTATCTTCGGATGCACAGAATGAAAAAATGCATGTACGAGGATAGAAAATTCTGACCTAATTGAGCAGAAACCCCTTCGTCTTAGCGTGAACCGAAACGATGATGATGGTCGACTGAAATGACACATGAAATGGATGCCCAAACTTTGTTTGCAAGCCCGAAAAGGCCTTACCAAGCGTGAAAAACAGTTACCCTTCCTGATCGAAAAACCTCAAATGGTGCGATGGTGGACTAAGCAGAAGCCTGAAAACCTCTTACCATGACCGAAAAACTAGTGAAATGAAGACGATGGACTAAGCGGATGCCGGAAAAGCCAATAACCAAGCGTGAAAAGCAATGGCTTGGTTTTCGTGGTGAAAGCCTCAGAGCGAAAAAACCAGGAAAATTATGACGATGGTCAGCTAGACGGGTTGGGGGTTTGGCTTTATATAGTTAAACATTTTTCGGCTGAGAGTTAAAAAGGAATCTAATCTCTTGGCCGAGAAATGATTCCGAGAGTTTAATGTAAAAATTATGTCAATACTCTCGGATGAGAAGGTTTAAAACTCTCGACCGAAACCTTATCTAACTATGGAACAACTCTCGGATGAGAGAATGTTAACCGTGGTTAATTTTTCGTCCGAGAAATATAACAACTCTCGGCCGAAAAAATTTGTTGACTTTTTTCTCAGCTGAGAAATTGGAAATTATACAAAAAAAAGGATTTGTCACATAATTCTTTCCCAACTTCGTGTTTTCACCCTTGAGCGAGGCGTAACTTCTGCACATGAACTTCAAGTGAGGTGATTTCTATGTACTTGGAAATATCTACGTGTGTAGAATAGTGTTGAGAATCCAGGAGAAGGTATTACAATTTTTTTACCCATAAAACGACCATTTAAGGCCCCAAATGGGATCCAAAAGGTTTCGGAACCCAAATCACCAAAGTATGGCATTGCCATAAAATGGGCCCTACGATCCAATGGCACCAATTTTCCACCTATAAATTACCAAAATGGATGAAAAATTATATAATGATCCATTTTGAAGATCATCTAACCTAGTCCGATTGGACTAAGGGAGTATACATAATGAACCATGGGTACTTATCCTTAGCTCCTTGTAGTGTTATTTTGGGTTGGATGCAAAATATCATTATCGAGCATGGTTGTGATCAGTGAGGGATGGAAGTGGTAGTAAGAACTTTGCAGAGGGATCGATTGTCAAGTGCACTTGTGATCACCATAGGCTAAGTGTGGTAGTAAGACCCCTACATGCCATAACCCCATGGGGTTTGAGAGTGCTACAAGTCCAAGGGTATCCCCTCCATAATAAGATCAATCAATAAAAATTCCAATATGTGATAATCCCTCAAAACCGTGTAAGTTACCTGTAGAGGATGACACTATCGAGTGTGTTTACAATCACAAAGGGCTAGAGTGATTACAAGATCCTTATACCTCATAACCATGTGATGTATGATAACGAGCTATCTTCAAAGAGAGTTTACATGTGCAAGTGATGTGCACTAAGTTTCCTCACCTCACTAAGGTTGAGCCCTAGTTAGAGGGAAACATATGTGAAAGGAAAATTGGCCCTTGTTTAATTGAAAATTATGTCATAAAATTTGGAGCATAGATAGCTCAACACTTGAGCTTTTCTACCAACAAAAAAAACTGTAAGTATTTGTTACTATATTTTAATTTTGTATCGTTGATTAGGTTGATTGAATTACACCAACCATTAATATTGTTCATGGGTTCGTAACATACCCCTTCCTACTTTCTAAATTTTACATACATGATTTAAATTTTGTTCATAGGTTCCTAACATACCTCTACCTACTTTCTAAGATTTAGATACATAATATGATACATTGTTGCTTTTGATTTTAGGGGAAAAAATGATTAAATATTTTACATACATACTTTTATAATTTAAATACGATACACTATTGTTGGAAAAAATGATGAAAGCAAGGTGTGAGTTATTATAATTTAAAATGATAATAAAAACTCATTAATTATCCTCTGAAAAATAAAAAGTTATAATAAATCTATTTATTAAAATACTAAAAACCAGTGGAATTTTATAGAGAGTCGGCTTTGGCTATTCTTTTAGAGAATAAAAATATCCAGCTTATAAATGCATATTTACAAGTAAAGTGACGTTGTGAAAAGTTTTGAAAAGATCAGTGCTCATTCTTCGTCTCATTTTGGATTTCACGACCTCCGGTAGTTCAAATCTCGTCTTGGATTTAGCAGACCTCCGGTAGTTCAAATCTCAGCACTTCCAATTTTACAGCCTTCCCTCCCTAGATTGCTTGTTCACTGATCCAGATTGATAATTTATCAACAGTCTTCTTGGTGTAGTTTTTCTGATATGGGGATTGACGAGGATCAAATTAGCTTGAGACCTGGCTGGGGACGCAAGGGCCCTGTTAAAAGAGGCTGCCTTTCTTCATTTCCTGCTGCACGATTGCAATCTTCTAATTCGCGTCCTTCGGCACCTTTCAACTCTTCTCATCGGCCCTCCTCTGTATCTGGGCAATCCTCTCATCGGCCTTTTGCACCATTAATGCAGTCATGTAGTACTCAAGCTTCATCTAGAGTCTCTGTAGCGTCATCTAGTACTCAAGCTCCATCTAGATCAGAATCCGAGCAAGTTCGTATTGCAGGGCCATCTAGCGACTCTAAGCCAGTTACTGCAGGGTCATCTAGTCAGGCTCGAGAGCCAGTTACTAGAGGATCCTTAATAGCAGGTGTTGCTCTTCAAAATGAGGTAATATGTTATTCCTTTTTGGTCAGGTACAGTTGAAATGTCTTCAAAATATAAAAATGCCTGAACGCGTTAATATTTTGGCAGGCAAAGCCAGGAGTTATCAGATACTCTCGCGATGACTTGTTTAAACTTGAACGCCAGGTTAGCTCAGATAACCCAACTCCAATGACTGAGAATGAATATTTTGTAATAACAAGATTCCATTCCCTTGACTTGAAAATTAATATCTTTTATTCCATTCCCTTGACTTCTATATCTTTTATTCTCCTGAGTTGCAGCCTGTCCAAAGACCTACCAGCTTTCTCATAGTCATTGAAAAGATTCCCGAATTACTCAGGAGGGATCAGGTACAATATTTAAATGGATAGGTGTGACGAGATCATTTCCAGGTACAATATTTAGCTTTAATTCAGTATGAAAAAGCTGAAATGTAACTCCTTGTTTATTTAGGAATCATCGAGCAATGGAAATCATAACCAGATTTCTAGAAATCATACCACTGAATGGCGTGGTCAGAGATCTTATCTCCCACAACCTCCTACTGAAAAACCAGACCTCACAACTTCAAGGCACTCGGAATCAATGAAACCATTTCCAGTTTCAGGGGTGAGGAGCTTTAAAAATTACACTCATTTTTTTTTCTGATTTGTGATAATGTTATTTAATTGAGCTATATTTTGCACTCACAATTTTTTTTGTTTTGTATTTGTTCAATGTAGCCGTCTGCTCTCACTAAGGCGGCAGTTCCATGGAGTGCGAGGAGAGGGAATATGTCGGAGAAGGATATAGTGCTGAAGACTGTTAAAGGGTATAACTGTTGCTCCTTGAACTTCTGGACTACCATATTTTTTATTCATTATTGATCAAAATCTTATGATGCGTTTTTCCAGGATCTTGAACAAATTGACTCCAGAGAAATTTGATAAGTTGAAAGATCAGTTCCTTAATTCTGGAATAACTACTTCGGACATATTACAGGTATTAACGTGTTAAACCCTAGTTTTATGGATTTGGGGGAGCTGGCCTCTGAAACCCTTCTCTTCATCGAAATTGATGTATACTTTACAATAACTTTAAAGGCTTTTTTTTAATGTGCAATTGATGTATACTTTACAATAACTTGAATGGCGCTTTTTTTAATGTGCAGGGTGTGATTTCACTGTTATTTGATAAGGCAGTGATGGAACCAACGTTTTGCTTTATGTACGCGGAGTTGTGTGTGCATCTGAACGAGGGACTCCCTGAATTTCCACCAGAGGAACCCGATGAAAAGCCAGTAGGCTTCAAAAGAGTCCTACTAAACACTTGCCAGAGTGAATTTGAAGGCGCTGACAGCATGCGCGTTCAATTGAAAGAAATGACTGGACCCCAACGCCTAGAAAAAGAGCAACTCTTGAAAAGACGAACTCTTGGAAATATTAGACTGATTGCAGAGTTATTCAAACAAAAGATGTTACCCAAACGCATTGTTCATGTCTGCATTCGGGTATTGTAATAATTCT
>LPNX010020724.1:43878-175865 GCA_001517045.1 Pseudotsuga menziesii | reverse complement strand
TTGCGCCAAAATATGTTGGAGAACTGTTTGGAAAATCTGCTGCGATGAATGGCACAGTCGTCGATCTGACACTATTATATGATGTCCTCAAAAAAGTGGAAGATATAGAAATTCGAAAGAAGATATTAGATACGGCTGTTACCATAATGAAGTCAGATGCAAGAGGAAAGGAACTGTTGCGCGTACAAGAGGCCGAGCTCTCCAAGTCTGAGAATCTGATTTAAGAACCACCACCTCGTCATTAATCTTTAGTTAGAACATTCATTCCTCTTTACAATTTCATTGGTTTGTTTGAAAAATCTTTTATCTTAGATTAAGACCATGAAAAATCTTTAAGACCATTTTTTTGTCTTTGAAAAATCTTTTATTTTAGATTAAGGTATTTTTTTTATATGGAATAACCTTGTTTGTTTTTCTTTAATTGTTATATGGTCACTTTTTCTTTTGTAGAATTATATACATTAATCTGATTGTTAAAAATAACCTAATGTTAATAGCTGAAACCTTAATATATTTAGGTAGAACAGAAAGACTATTCTATTGACTTGCCTATTTAAGATTTTGATTGAACATGTCAGCCTAGTCTAGAGTCTTCTCTATTTAATATAAGAATGATTCTAATGCTTGAATTAATGAAAGAAGACCTTGATGGGTGTTTGGTTTCCAAGCAAAGCAAGAACTAATTGCGATCATCCTAACCTTGCCTTGTTTTTATGTGGAGTGAAGTATTTTTTTAATAACCAAGAAAAGGCTATAGCCTATTTACATAGAGCATAGAAAATGTTTCAAATGTTGCAAAGAATTATTGAAGTTATTCAAGTTTTTAAACCAAATATGTTGCTTCTTACTTTTGATTTCACCTAGGATAGCTAATATGTTGGCATTTACATATACAAACTCTCTTTATGAAGCAATAAGCTTCATAATATAAAAAGCATTTTGCTATATAATTATATATGGATTTGATTTTATATGTAATTTTCATATTTTTTCATAAATATATTAAACAACATTTTTTAAAATTTAATAAATAATATTAAAACAAATAAATTAGAAATATAGAATCAATCTGGACACATGGAATTCAACACAATTGGATATGTGTTGTCTAAGGCATATATCTTCATCACTGAAATGGATGGTGATTTCGTTATCAATGAAACTTCTTTAAAGATATTTTGATTATAGCTTTTAGGCCTGGTAGTTAGTTGATGTAGGAGTTTGTTGGGAATGTTTGTATATTTATTTGTGTTGGTTGGGAGGCTTGAGAGTTTCTTGTTTCCTATTGGAGATCTCTTGTGGACTCATTTTTTTTTTATAGAGATCTTGGAATGGAGAATTTGTGTATAATGTCATGGTGTTTTTTATAGTTCAATGAAAATATAGAAGTTTTTTAAATTGAAAAAAATCATGAATTTTAAGTGTATAAGCTGATCCCAATAAGAGTATCTTATTCAAAGTGTATAAGGTTTATAATGGTAAAAGGATCATCTTCTATCTCGTCAATGCATGAGTAGTGGATCATCTTATATATTGAATCATCTTCGAGATCATCTTCTTCTAGTACTCGGACATAATCTGTAACATATGTGCATGGTTACTAATAAAATAAACAATATCATTATCGTGTTAGTGCTAAACTCAAATAACAACCCAGCATAGAGATGATGGAACATCGATAACACCATCAGTATAGGTTAAATGGTATTTCATGAACATAGGATTTTTTCTATTTTGAATTTAATTCTATGTAATTTTATGTTTATTTTATTTTTAGAATTGGTTTGATTTTCTTTTTAAATTAAAATATTTTATTTTAATCAAATAACCTTGTTTACACAAGGTTCAATGGTATTTCATGAATATAGGATTTTATTTATTTTGAATTTAATTGGATGCAGTTTTATGCTTTTCATTTTAAAATGTATTTAACCAATAACATTGTTTGTTTTTCCTTAATTGTTATATGGCCACTTTTTTTTTCTATATTTACATACATTAAGATGATTGTTAAAAATAATCTAATGTTAAGGGCTAAAACCTTAATATATTTAGGTGGAATAGAAAGACCATTCTATTGACTTGCCTATCATTATTTAAATGATATAAAATCCTTGGAAATTAAAATATTTTTCGAAAAATATAGCCAATCATTTTATAGTTGGTGTTTTAAGCATTGGTAATATTCGACAACATTTATACACTTTTAAATAAGTATGGTTCCTTAAAATCATCCCTGGTGCTAACATCATCCATGGTTTTGGTGTCATGCTTTATGGACCAATTTTGGATTGGGGTTGTTATCTTTTTTCTACCCCAAGAAAACCTTGGAAAATTCCTCATTCTTAGCTAGAATATCTTGATGGAGATTGGAAACAATGCTCACTAATTGATTGACCCAAAATTAGAAGCTTGTGGTTGTTGTCTCTATGATGCTACAATATATATTTATAAATTGAGATATCCCTATGTTCACATACTGTTATAGCTCAAAATGACACTTCTCTTCCTGTGACCACTTTCCCATGATTCCGTCGCATGTCGACACTTCCATGACGACACTTCATGAAAGTCACTGAAAAAACACCTAACTTGGAGGACCTATAACTTTAGTTCCGTAACTGCATTTGACGTCATCTCTACACCGTTGGAAAGATATTTCTCTTAGCTAAAATTTTTCAGAAGACACAAAAGTCTGAAAATGCCTAGAAATGCCCTAAAAATGGGTTGTTATGTCTATACGTGACTTGCCCTTAAGGAAACCCGCGTATGCTTTTATACGCGAATTTTTGTACTAACAACCCGCGTATACTTTTCATGTACGCAACTGTCCAGTTATGCAACCCGCGTATGCCTTTTAAAAATGTCAAAAACATGCCTTTTGAATTTCGGGTAGTTTGGGTAGTTATGCAACTAACTTCTTCAGTTGTAACTACTTTGTCTTCGCCCCTAACTCTTCCTTAACCATATAAATAGAGGTAGGGAGGTCCATGAGAGGAGACTTGAATTTTTGCATTGTTATGCTGGAGGATTTGGAGCTCTCTTTGCCCACACCTTTGCCCTGGCGGTCATTCCCTTGTGTTGCAGAGCTTGGAGGCTGAGTTCTTTGGAGAAGAGAAGCAACAGAACTGGATCAAGGTTTTGTGAGGTGCCGAACTTGCAGAGAAGGTATACTTGTACTTGTTTTCAATATTAATAAAGATGTGATTTCCTTCTTCTTGCCCAAATCATTGTTCAATGTGTGATTGAATCTCTGTTTATGATCATATGATGATGTTAGTCAGATTATTATCTCATGTTTATTTTATTATCATTGCTTTATATGTGGTCATATTGGTTTGAGGAAGGTATAATTCATTTTGCAGGTCTCTTGGAGAAAGAGGAGCAAGAAGGGGATTGAAAAGAAAGCTTGGACCAGCCTTCAGTTAATTAGGTGTGGACCTTTCTTATCTCTGAAACTTGCTTATGTATGCTTACTGAACATTGTGCATCTCTCTTTCAATCCTAGTATGTTGATGGCCTCTTAAACCCTAGCCATAGGATACTTTCCTTTACAACAGAACGGGCGACTCCGCTGGGGATAGCCTTGTCTGTTTAGGGTTTCTCTTTATTTATTTCATCCTTTTGCATTGTTTCAGGTCCTTCTTGCAATTTAGGAATGCCTTATAGGTCTGATAGAACACCTCCCCTGCCTTCATAAGGAATTGTTTAACCTTTTTTGGGATTTTTTCACCCATACACGACTTGCATGACTGAACAGTTACGTGTCTGGTTTTGTACACGCAACTGCCTATACTAGAAACCCGCATATGATACGCGACTTGTCAGTTATACAACCCACGTATACTTGTATACGCAACTTGCTGTATTGGCAACTCGCGTATGATACGTGACCTGTCAGTAGTGCAACCCACATATGCCCTTAAAACAGTGTTTTTCCTCATTTTTTGTGGTTCTTTTTACTGTTGTGGGCTGTTTGGTAGGTCTTTTGGTGTCCTCTAAAGGTGCATGACTCTAGGGAGTTAGTTTCATTCCTTTTGGTTGTTCTTTATATATGTGGTAACCCCTTTTTATAGAATTAGGGTTTGCTCTTTGCTCTTTCCCCCACCTCCTTTGCTTGGTATGATTTTTGGCTTATGTTTTTGGTCAGCCTCTGTTAGTGATCTTTGTTTGATTTCAGAAGCTTGTTGGTGTTTGTTTCCTTCTTCTTTTGTTGGTTAACTTCACCGTGCCAAAGTAGTTGACTTGTCTCTTATACAAGCCTTCCTTCCAAGTAGGGTTTATATTGACTTTAGGGCATTCTAGAGTTTGTTTGGTGGTTGTATAGCAAAGTTCCTTTTGTTTTGTTCTTATTATCTGCATACTTTGCTTTGTAGGTAGTTTTTATTTTGCATTTATAAAAGAAAATTAAAAAAGAATGTATACTTGTTTTTGCTGCTTTCCCCCCTACCTCCTTCTTTGGCTTGACCTTGTTGGACAAGGTACTGAGCAGCCTTTTGTTTGTAGGTTTAGATTCATACTTGGGACTTCTTGACCTTTGTTTATGTTAGTCTTATTGCTCAGTCTCTTCATTCCAAAGTTGTTGGCCTTTTTACCTTTGTAAGCCTTATTTTCAAGAGAGGTTGATATCTAACTTTAGGGAAACCTAGGGTTTGTTTGTGGGGTGTAGAGTAGTTGTCTATTTGCTTTGCTTATAGTACTTGCTTGCATTAGTTGATAGGCTATTTTTTCTTTTGCATTTATAAAAGAAAAAGAAACAAAAACACGTGTTTCTTTATATGCATATAGATTAGGTTTTTAGTCTAGATTGCATGGCATATCATTGTTTTTGAAAAATATAGAAAGATTTGATCTTTTATGGCTTTCAAGTTTTCTATTTGAAAAATAAAGAGAATTGTTTTTGCTTTTTGCATTTCATATCTCTTTTCTTAGTCATTTTGTTTCAACTTTTGAGTCAAAACACCACATAAGTTTCATGCCATTTACCCTCTAACTAAAAACAGCCCTTAAAATAAATGATATAATTTAAAAATTATTAGTAAGTTTTATTTTATAGGGTCATACACCAACTAGCTCAGGCTAGACTTGTGGATTAGGGAGTTTTAACTCTCCACAAGTATTTAAATTTCAGACGTAGTTGGCGAATCTCAAACGGGAGTTAAGCACGAGGCCGCGTGGAGACTTGGATTGAGGAGATACCCCTCTGATTCCTTGTCAAAGCATAGACCAAGGTTTTTACGCATCTGGGGATTCTGTCTTAGACAGGGTTTCGGGCTCAGCTACCCTGCCCATGCATACGAATCAGGCTTGTGACTGTCCCCCCAGACTGTCAATATAGTTAAGGTAGCCTTTAGTCTCTTTGACATCTAGGGTTCATACACAGGTACACCGGAAGGCTATTTCTGGTTGACCTTGGACGGGATTGGAAGGTAACCCAGGTAGAAGGTGTGGGAGGGCGGTGGGTGATTCCTCCTCTTGTGCCTAAGAACATCTATAGGGACGCCAAGTAACTATCTATCAACTTTATTGTGGAAAGTATATCTTATACTTGTTTGTCTGTTTGGCTTTAGGAATTTTTAGTGAGTGCTGTGTGGTTTGTCTGTACTTAGTGTGCCTTTAGGTTGATTCTTTGTAATTTTGGTTTCCTATTAACCTCAAACTTTGTCTCCTAGTTTGAAACTATGGCTAACACCCCTTCGAACACCAACCAAGAGATCCCCATGCTAGGAACTCCTTGTACTATTCCTCTCACGAGGAATGCCGGTGTTCCCTTGATGGCCACCCTGAATCTTCCTAGATTCACCCTAGGGCTACCAGTGTGGTTGTTTTCCACTCCAATTGTCCTGAATGCTCTTGATGCTTCTCAAGTAAGTTCCTTATATCAAGGGCATCAAAGCACTGCTTCCCCTTCACCTGTAGTTGATTCTCCTCCTCCTTCTACCTCATATGGTGACAGTACTGATACTAGTAACCGACAGTCTAAAAGGAGTAAAAGAAGGAGGAATAGGAAGAAGGCACATAAGCAAGGGGGCACCCATTCAACCTCTGCAAGTCAAGTTGAACCTCACCACCCAGCCTCTGTTGTCCATGCTGGGAGCCCCCATCCAACCTCTGCAGCTCATGTTGGTTCTAAGCACTCAACCTCTACAAGTCAAGTTGATCTTCACCATCCAGCCTCTGTTGATCATGCTAGTGGGATCCTTCCAACCTTTCCAGGTCATGTCGGATCCAGTCACTCAGCCTCTGTGGTTCATGCTGAGGGCACCTGTTCAACCTCTGTTGTTCAAGTTTAAACTCCCCATCTAGCCTCTGTTGTTCATGTTGGATCCATCCACCCAGCCTCTGTAGTTTATGCTAGGGGCACACACTCAACTGCTGCAAAGCATGTTGATTCTAACCACTTAGCCTCTGTTGTTCATGTTGGTGGTGCCTGTCCAACCTATGCAAGTCATGTTGGACCCAGTCTCTCAGCCTCTGCAAGTCATGTTGGGGGCAATCTCTCAGCCTTTGCAAGTGATGCTGGGGGCAGTCTCTCAGCCTCTGTGGTTCATGCTGAAGACAATCTGTCAGCCACTGTGAGTCATGTTGACACTGTTGAAAAGACTACCCGTTCAAAACATAAGCCCAAGTTTCCTTGTAAGCTTTGTGAGGGAGACCACCTTACTTATAAATGCCCTTCTATTGTAGAGGTGCGAAGAGTTTGGTTTCATGGTCATCCTGTTTTTGAACATTCTGAAGCTTTTCAACAACCAACCTCTCTTAGTCAGGTTGGACCCAGTCACCTAGCCTCTGTTGTTCATGCTGGGGGAAAACTCTCTTCCTCTGTCGGTCATGTTGAGAGAAAACAGTCATCCACTGCTAGTCATGTTGACACCATTGAGAAAATTGGTCATTCGAAGTACAAACTTAAGTTCCCTTGTAAGCTATGCGAGGGAGATCATCTTACTCATTAGTGCCCTGCTATTGCAGAGGTGAGAAGAGTGTAGTCCGAGACTTAAGAATTTCCTTCTCCTAAACAACCTATAGTTTCTCAACAACCTACTCAACCTTTGGTTGATCAAGTGGTCGAACAAATATCAGATTTGGTCGATCCCACTCTTCTGTTGGAGAGTGATCCTGATGTGATTGAACCAATGTCATCTTGGGTCAATCCCACTCTCCCTTCAGAGAGTGACTTTCATGAAGCGGTTGAATCGATCCCAATATCGATCAATCCCACTCTTCCTTTGGAGAGTGAAGTGTCTACTAGTCACATTTTCTTCACTGCCAGTTCAGAACTTACTGAACAAGTGGGCACTAAACTTGCTTTCGATCAACCCCCACCAAGCTCTCGGATTGCTTCCTTTGATTGGGATAGCCTAGTTGAGCCGTGCCTTCCTTCTGATGCACCTTTCCAGATAAAGGTCAAAGTTGAACCTTATACGATTGCTCATTGTATTGTTGATAAAGGAGTCTTAGTTAGTATCTTGTCTGCTCGTGCTTGGCGATGCATGGGATCTCCCAGCCTTGTGTCAACTGCTAGTCAGTTACTGGTGTTTGATAGAAGAACTTGTATAGCCTTGAGAATTCTTGCTCAAACACCTGTTACTTTGGGTGGGAAGACCGTCTTAGTTGACTTCATGGTGATAGAAGACCCCTTGGACTTTAATATGCTCCTTGGACGTGATTATGTCTATGCCATGCAAGCTGTGGTGTCAACATTTTTTCGTGTGATGTACTTTAATCATGGTGAATAAATTGTCACTATCGATCAGTTGGATTTTCTTGATTCGTCTCCTGACTCAACTAGAGACCAGGTCTTTCCTTTATTGATTCCCAGTGTTTCTATGGACACTACCCCGCCACAGGTGAGCTATGTGGCCTCATGTCCTTTGCATTTAGATGCTTCTGAGAAGTAGCCTCTATTTTCGTGCTTACCTTCTCAGGACTTGGTCCCAGCAGTTGACTGGGTGAGTCATCCTATATATACTGTAGATCCTTCTCTCCACTCTGTCAATCCATTTGAAAGTTTAGACATGTGTCCTATCTCAGATGATCTCCTTCCTTCGGATGAAGTCTTCCTAGAGTCTTTGATACAATTTGATCTTCTCTTGGATGTTGGTTCAGTTGTGCCTAAGTCTAACCCTGATTTTCCTAGTAAACATGACCTTTCTTCTTATGTTGTTCTTTTTGAGTCTTTGGACTCTCCTTTCGAACAGCAAGTCAGTGATCCTGATGAGTTTGATTTTTCTTATGAATTTTTCAACTCCTGTGATACTGAGTTTGTTCCTACAGACTCTATATCCTTTGTTGATTTTTTCTCTCCTTCCGAGGTTGATATTACTGATTATAAACCCTCAATCCTTGGTTCTATAGAATCTTCTTCAGTTGATTCTGCCTTGATTTTACCTTTTATAGAAGATAGCAAAGTCACATGTGTTTTTGCCAAAGTGATCTGCATCAGATCTTTCCTTCTAAATATGATTATGATGTTGTTGTTTCTTGGAGACAGGATTTTTAGTTGGATTCACAAATGTTTACTGGCTTCGCCTTGTTGTTCAAGTTGTAACTGCATTTCCATGTGCCCTGCTCATGCTTATGATCCTGATGCTGGCTTCCACGCTTTTAGCTCGTTGTATAAGCCCTCATCTTTGTTCTCATCATCACTAAGCCTTGTATCATTTTGCCTTTGCAACTTGACACCTTTTACCTTGAGGATACATTCCCTGAGTGTCCTTATCTTTCTCACTTTCCTTGCATTATGCATAGGTTTGTTCCTGGTGCTTGAAACTAGTTTCCCCTGTCTATGACACTCGTCTCCTCGCATTTAGAGCATTCTTTCTGCTCTCCTTCGAGCTCATTAAAAATAGTAAGGAGGCCGTGAGTTGACTTTTCTGGACTCATTAAAACTTCACGAGAAAGATTTTGAGTTTCTTTAGGCCCAAGTATGACTCCTCAAAATAGACTTGACTGCCGAGTAAACTTGTCCATTTAGGCTCGTTAAGAATATGTGAATGGGCATCCACATTGGTGGTAGGTTATCTCTTTCTCGGACCATGTGGAATAATACAAGAAAGGAACACTCTCTTTTCTTTGGAATTGAGAAGAGTATTCTCAGGCATAGGTTTATCTCTTTTCTGGACCTGAGGGACTAAACTTACGGAAAAGGAACCCCCGGTATGAGCTTAGTTTTCTCTTTTTCGTGCTCTGGACCAAAACATAAAAACTATTTCGAGTGTACTTTATGTCTTTGTCATGCTTGTTAAACCTTAAAGAACAAAGCATCGAGTTTGTTGTTGTAAGCCCCATTTCTTGTAATCAAATGGATCTTTCCGAGTGATATTTCCTTCCTTCACACTCGTAAAACTTAGGCTATATGTTGCTTTTGAAGGAGCGCTGGGTAGGTGGTAATTTAACCTTTTTTGGACCTTCCTGACTAAGTACGAAAAAGGTGTGCATTTTCTTCTTCGGAAGTTAAGAGAGTTCTTCTTTGGTATGTTTTATACTTTTTCAGCCTCAGGAGACTAAATTGTACGAAAAAGCACCCCCCTGGAGTATTCTTTGGAGTTTTCAGACTCTCTAAACTATGAAAACACCGTCGAGCATGTACTAGTTCGGGCTCGTAAAATCCACGAATTAGTGCTTTATCAAGCATTCTTCTTTCTTTTCTTCGAGCTTGCCAAAAATGAAGATGGTCCCAAGTTTGCTTTCTTGGACTCGTTAAACCTTTACAAGAAAGAGGGGAAGGGGAGTTCATTTACATGTTTTTTACGTCATGGTAGCAAGTCTTGTTTCCTTGAACAAAGCACCAGTTTTGAGTCTATCAAACAGTTGGGTCTTAGTATTTTGACCTTATCCTGATTCATATTTTCTTACTCCTCCAGTTGGTCTCTTTTCCAATTATATGGGGAATTTGTCAATGTCTCCTACATTGCAGATTTGTTTCGTTGGTCCTTTTTGTGTTAAAAGCTACCAAAGTCACTTTTGTGTCATGCTCATTGTTCAAAGATTAAACCTTTGTCGGCCATTCTGCAGTTGCCTTGACCTTTTGTGTCGGCCATTCCCTGGTATCAGTTCATTACATCATGTCTTCAGTGTTTTTTGTCGTGAAATTCAGTACCAATTCCAGATCCAATTAGTCTTTGACTTACCTCGTGTTGGATGATGAAGGATGCCTTAATGCCTTCCTTCCAACGGATCTCTTCCTATCGAATGCAACACATCTTGCTCTGGGAACGAGATTTAGAGTTTTATGACAGTACCTTGGGGATTGTTGTCATCAGTGGCAATTTCCCTCGCTATTGGGTAGTGGGGATGCCTTAATGTCTCCTACTTGATAGATTCTTCAAGTGTTCGACTTCAAGTCCTTGTAATCACACTTGTTAGAATGTACTAGGTACCTTGGGGACCATTTTCATTAATGGTGGTTTCCCTCATGTTTGTTCATGGTTCTCATTATTGACCGGTAATCAAACGGTTTCCTCCATGTTCAACTTCAACTCTTTTTATTCGCATGGTTAGGATTCGTACCTTTTTTTGGGCAGTTTGGATTGAAGACCTTGGGCCGACAGTAGCATTGTCATTTTTGCTATTGCCCAAGTTGCGCAAGACCTTGTTACACTTTATCTGACATTTTGCTAAGACATAGATCCACCTTGTATTTTTGTGGCTATGATCGATTGTTGAGCATGGATCCACCTTGTTCATTTGTGGCCATGACTCCTTTAGATTTGATATGGCGCCTTTTTGCATATTGAGTGACCATGATAGTTTCATCAGTTATACATATGTTGGATCTGCCTGTATCTTTATGGCGATGTTTTGTATATGGACTTGTATGTCCCAGAGATCAGTCTTTTTGACATTTATCTCTCTTACAAGTACCTTTGTTCGAACCTTTCGATCTTGGATTCTCTGCTCTCTCCATACTCAGCTATTTCCTTTATAATGTATTTCGGCTATCGTCTTCCCCTCTAACCTCACACATTAGGGGGCATCTGTTATAGCTCAAAATGACACTTCTCTTCCTGTGACCACTTTCCCATGATTCCGTCGCATGTCGACACTTCCATGACGACACTTCATGAAAGTCACTGAAAGTCACTAAAAAAACACCTAACTTGGAGGACCTATATCTTGAGTTTTCTAACTCCGTTTGACCTCATCTCTACATCGTTGGAAATATATTTCTCTTAGCTAAAACTTTCCAGAAGACACCAAAGTCTGAAAATGCCCAAAAATTCCCTAAAAATGAGTTTTTTGTCTATACGTGACTTGCCCTTAAGGAAACCCGCGTATGCTTTTATACGCGACTTTCTGTACTAGCAACCCACGTATACTTTTCATGTACATGAATGTCCATTTATGCAACCCGCGTGTGCCTTTTAAAAATTTCAAAAACATCCCTTTTGAATTTCGGGTAGTTTGGGTAGTTATGCAACTGACTTCTTCAGTTGTAACTACTTTGTCTTCCCCCCTAACTCTTCCTTAACCATATAAATAGAGGTAGGGAGGTCCATGAGAGGAGACTTGAATTTTTGCAATGTTATGCTAGAGGATTTGGAGCTCTCTTTTCCCACACCTTTTCCCTAGCAGTCATCCCCTTGTGTTGCAGAGCTTGGAGGCTAAGTTCTTTGGAGAAGAGAAGCAGTAGAACCGGATCAAGGTTTCGTGAGGTGCCGAACTTGAAGAGAAGGTATACTTGTACTTGTTTTCAAGATTAATAAAGATGTGATGTCCTTCTTCTTCCCCAAATCATTGTTCAATGTGTGATTGAATCTCTGTTTATGATCATATGATGATGTTAGTCAGATTATTATCTCATGTTTATTTCATTATCATTGCTTTATATGTGGTCATATTGGTTTGAGGAAGGTATAATTCGTTTTGCAGGTCTCTTGGATCAAGAGGAGCAAGAAGAGGATTGAAAAGAAAGTTTGGACCAGCCTTCAGTTAATTAGGTGTGGACCTTTCTTATCCCTGAAACTTGCTTATGTATGCTTCTTGAACATTGTACATCTCTCTTTCAACCCCAGTATGTTGATGGCCTCTTAAACCCTAGCCATAGGATACTTTCCTTTACAGCACATACAAGTTACCAATTAATGTGATAGTGTCCACTCAATATATTGTTAATATCATTCATGATCTTAATGCCATATTTAATAGGTCAATTTTAGCTTATGGTTGTTATCTATTTGATGTTTTTTTGTAAGCTATAATATATTTATACTAATAAGAAGGAAATTTAAAAAGGATTAAGTTTATGTTCTACCACATAGGAAACCAGACCAACTACAAAATAATAAATTGTCATTACTTTCTTTTAGAAAGACACTGAACGCGTTTTGTTCTGTATTCGAAAATGGGGGTTCAATCACCTCACCAACAACAATGCTAATGTTAACACATGAACCAGTGAATGCCTCCTTTTGCTGTAGCAATTTTGTCGCTCATCCAGGCGTGAAAATGCATCGAAGAGAAGAGAAGTTAAGAAGTTAAAACAGGCAGTAGAGAGCTAGAGCAAGTAGACGTAATTGAACGAAATGTAGACCTATGGAAGAATTATGTATTGAATTCTTTGAAATGTGCTGAATCCATCGCTGTAGAAATTACTAACTACCAAGGTCATTTTTATTCCACCCCTTTAATCCTCATTCTTTTGCATTTATATTAGCACCCTTTTTACAGATTTGGGGTAAAAAAACCATAGTCGCTAATGGTAGTGACAGGACTGGCAGCTAATGGTGTACATAATAATGTAAGTGATGGAAGGGAAGAAGGGATTGTGTATACCATTCCTGCAGATAGTCAATGGAATTCTTCTCTTGCTCTCTTTTTGTTTCTATTTCACTTTAAGTTTCATTTTTCTTTAGTTTTCCCCACTGTCCCGCCTTAAGTCACATGTGACGCATTTGGCTTTGTGCCAAAAATACTCCACCAATTGCTTCTACTTCAGCAGAAATAGCACGGTCATCTATCATGAGATGGAAAAAAATGAGTCCAGGGACAAAGAGATAGAGGTAGAACAGAGAGATAGAGACAATAGGATACTGACTGAGTATCTGAATGATAAGACACCAAAAATAACTTGTCCCTTGAAAGAAGGAAAAGGAATATATGTTAAGCTAGCCTCCTCCATGTGTCCCTAGGGTTTGAGGACTAAATAGGGCGCACCGTTAGGTATACTAATTTTTAAATTATTAACAAATGTATTTGAGATATTTGTCCATGGAAACTGTGTATGTATTGAATGAATGTTTGGCTTCCATGGCTACATTGGTTGCAAATTTTGGGCATTGAGATAAATATAACACTAGAAGTAGGGAGGGAGGGGTGACATGAATTAGAAAGAAAAATTGCTTGCAGAGATGCTTGGAATCTTCACTGAAAATGTGGAGATCGGATCAATTTAAAATCATGAGTGGATTTCAAGGACCAAAGTTGTCCTTATCCTGGAAAGCTCCTCAATCATAATGGGACCCTTGCAGAATATTGGTACAAGGGGCTTAGAGTTTTGGGGATTTCACGTTAGTTGACGGGGCCTAGAAATCTAATGTGGACCCCTAAATGTAGCCAAATTTAGTACAATAATATGTTTTTGCTGAATTAAAGGTTTGGAAAGCGAGAGCATCACAGGGTTGTTCAAAGATGGAAAAAATAGATAGCAAGAGGTTGTGTGTTTGAGTATGCAGAATACATGGTCGACATGAATTCGCTATCAGATGAAAATGAGGGAATCAAGCGGGAAGAAGTCGATGCAGACAAAAGACATAGAATATGGCTATCTCACATGAATGGATATTGTTGGGCTCTGATCTACCAATGTGAATCAGACCTTAAATTTAAATCAATCCGGGTCAGTAAGCTTCGAGGCATATCCAAGTTTTAGGACTTAGAGCTAGACTTGTTTAGAAAATTTAATTATCTGTGAATTGAACCTACTGACAGATGAAAAATACTGCAACTTAAAGATACAAAAATCCTTTTACAGGGATAACTTCATTTGTTCCTTTTCAAGTACACAGCAATTGATTTATGAAAGTAATATATTGATGAAAGGACTGAGGTAGAAAGCAATTAAATAACAACTATATCCCTAGGATACAGACTGCAATGTTCTACCTAAAATTCCAGCGCTGAATGAACAGTTACCAATTAAATTCTCTTACAAGAAATTGTTCATAATTCATAATTATTCTTCACACTTCATCAGTAAATAAGCAATGGTATATCGTTGTACAGGAATTGTGTTCTAAACCATCCATTCAATATTTATCCAATAAGCGAACAGAGCTTAAAACATGCAGTGTTTATACAACACATAGGAATCGTAGCTTGAACCATTCAATAAAAACAGAGCTGTGATAAAATTAATTAAAACTAAATAAATTCATGCTGAATAATAAAATAGACACTACTGAGATTTAACACATACCAATGGCACAATCTAAATCGCTTGCATAAGATCAAATCGCTGCAAACATCTAAATCGCTTTCACTGGCAATGTACAGGTGTGTGAAATCAACAATTGGGGGCCCTCCAATGCCTCGTCCCACACACAATTAAATATTTACAGAACTGAAACTTGATATGTATTCAACATAAATCGATTACACAGCAACACCATGCAGTTCAGAAGCAAAGTGCGTTCCTCTTCAAATCGTGATAGTTCCTCATTGTTTTGTGAAGTACTTATACAAATTCGAAATAAAACTGGAAATGCTATAATCCTGTAAACTAATTAATGAGCATAGCCATTGAGATCCTCATCAGAATCATGAAACTCAGCAAAATCAAAACTGCCCCTTCTTTTGTGTTGAACAGGGCACAGGTGGCCGCCTTTGACTGAGGTTGACTTGACATCTGTAGAGGCCACATCACTGATCCGTTGAATGTTCATCCATGCTTGGACACTGAGGATCTTTCCTCTATCTTCCAGTTCCTACCTAGCTGTCCTGCAAATGCTCAATCTTGGAGGTAATACGGGAAGTTAGTAAATCCCGTAATCTAAGTAAAAATCTTAGTTAAAATGCTTAAAAAGTCTCAAAACTCAATTTATTAGAAAGTAATGACATTATACCTCTTAACCAAGGTTCATGGGAAATCTTTAAAGCTTTTCTAATCATTATGGAGGTTTTATGAAGGGAAATGAAAGATATCTAAGTGGCAAAAAGGGGTCAAAATGATGCCCAACATCTCCCCCAAGAGGAAACTGCTGCATGTCCCTATGCCAAAAATGTTTGACCCTGTTCAAAACCAAAATTTTACTGCTGATTATCTTGCTTCTAGTCTTCTTTCTGTGACGATACATCTGTTGAAGCCCGAGATGCATAGAGGACCTTCAGTCTCTCATACTTAGCCTTATAAACCTTTCTTTGCTTATACCATCTGTATGCTTGTTTAGTGATGCATGTCCTCTGAACCTTCAGCTTCCTATTGACTTCTTTTAGCTTCTCATTCTTTTGCTCAAGTTCCTCTATTTCAAGCTTCAATATTTTAATCTCTTTATTGCTTTTAGAAGCTTTCTTTTTCTTCATTTTTATTGGAAGTTGCTCAGAATTTGCATCCATCCCCACTTCTCCATGCTCTTGTGCTGAATATTCTTTTTCCTTTTCCATAGCTTGCTGCTCTGAGAAAAGAGAACTTGAACCTTTGGGTAATTCCTGTCCAAAATGCTTTTCTTTTTCCTTCTCTTGCTGGTCTAAGAAGAGGTTGATCCTTTTTGCTTGCTTGATCACCTCATCAGGGTCTTGGATATCCTGTGCTAATTCAACTGCTGGGTCTTCTTCTTGACTCCCCAAGGCTTTCATATGTTCCTCATCTTCTAATGCTGATTGGATTTGAGCTTGCTTATACTTTCTTGGCTTTCTCTGGTAGGTGGTGAAGATTTGATCCTGTTTTTGATACTGTTTTTCTTTCTTCTTCACACTTCTAGTTTGTATCCTTCTTTGAGGCTGTTTTGAACTTGCTGCCTCAGAGTTGTCCTCATCATCAGTAATCAACAACACTTCTTTCTTTTTCTTCTTCCCCTTTGGCGGTTTTGAGCTTGTTGCCTCAGGGTATGTTATCATCAGCAATTCATCTTCTTTTGAGCCTTCTTCAAGCAATTCTTACTGCTCTTCAAACTGATTGTGAACTAGAAATCCTGACCATGTCAAATTCTGTCTTTGTAACTCATGCTGGATGATGATTTTAATAAGTCCATAGTGAAACATGCTTGTCATCTTGTCTTTTGGACGCCTTTGCACAGCCTTAGCCATCTTAGTTAGACTTTGTAGCAGGAAATAAGGCATATTAATTTCACATTCACCCTTTAAATATTGTAGCAGCTTGATGTGATAAAGGTAAACAATGCTAAATCTGCCTTCACAAGTAATAAATTTCTGAATAATGTAAACTATTTCATCCCATGGATGAACTAGCCAGCTTCTTGGTATCCCCTTTTTCCAATTGACTGACCCTGCTCTTGACCTGCACAAGAATGGCATCCATGATTTCTCTTTAAACTATTTAGTCTTGAAAAACCTTTCTTCTTGCTGTGGAAGACCAGTAACTTGAGCTAGGATGTCTTCTGACAGTCTAAATTGCAAGTTCCCCACTCTAACTCTTTCTCCATCAAAGACTTCAGCAAAAGCTAAACTAGCCTGCTCATTATGCCCATTAAATTTTCCAAAGAAATTTACCCACTGCTTATTTTCAAATATCTCAAGGCAACTTTCATGAATATCATTGGGATTAAATGTTGCTGGTTCCAATCTAGCTGACATTTTGTGTTTAAATTGAAAACAGGAACCTTTCAACTTTTAACTCTGTCTTTGTCTTCCTATCTCCTCAACAATACTCTGTAATTGATGAAATTTTTGTTGGTCTGAGCAGAGTATTCAACAAGGAAAGGGTTTAAATCTTACCTCTTCTCTAGTGCAAGCGTTTTTACTTCCTCTTGCTCGATTTCCACAGAGATTGGAGCATTCACGGTGTCCCTCTCGCTGACTGTCTTTCTTCCTGTGTGATCTCTTCAGCAAATGGTGTCTACACACTTTCTTCTTACTGACTGTCTCTCTTCCTTTTCGATTTCTTCAGCAAATGGTGCATTCACACTTCCTGAAACTCGCAGCTTCCTTCTCAATGTCGATTGTCTCCAGCAAATAATATATTCACACTCCTTGTAACTAACGGCCCCTTCTTACTGTCAAATATCTTCATACAGCAGTCGATTTTGCAGAGAATAACAATTGGACTCGGCTTCAAGGAAAATAAC
The DNA here is from genome assembly GCA_001517045.1 of Pseudotsuga menziesii. Taxonomy (NCBI): domain Eukaryota; kingdom Viridiplantae; phylum Streptophyta; class Pinopsida; order Pinales; family Pinaceae; genus Pseudotsuga; species Pseudotsuga menziesii. The sequence continues at coordinate 158,625 of LPNX010020724.1, read as the reverse complement.
CAAGTCGTGGTTTCAAAATTTACCCATACATAATGCAGAAATCAAGCTTGTTTATGTGCTGTCGTGGGGCATCATCCCACGTTTTCCTTTCATTATTTTGAAAACGTGCCACTTAATTCAATAACTCATAAAAGGAAAGGTATGGTTTGGGTTTATAAAACATTTTAATCTCTTTTAATGCACAATTTGCAATATACACTTCAGTCTTTATATACCCAATGTTTTCAATAAACAGGCTGTAATAAAAGGATTCTTTTCTCTTAAAATTAACCTTTTTTCCTTTATAAAAACTATGCTGAAGACATATATGATCATTGTTTTCTCCCTTAAATTCTATATATTACTTAATGCATGATGCACTAAATACATTTATAAAAGAGACCTTTGAAATTCCTTTATGTCAATGTTTCACTTTTTGCTGAGAAGAAGACCCTGTTTGTTTTTTTAAACCCAATCGAAACTCTGCCTGTAGAATGCAGTATGTATCCTGCAGAGTGCAATATATGTCTTGTAAAATGCAGTATATATCCTGTAGAGTCCAGTATAGATTTTGGCCATTTAAAATTTCCCTTGGGTTTGATCCTGACAACCATCCTGACCCCTAAGGTGGAAAAATGTAGTGCTGGAAGAGACTAATGGAAGGTACGTAAGGTACTGGCAGGGATTATCAGAATAATGGAAAAATAGGCAGTCAAGCTTTGTAATAGTTGGTAATATGTCATCACTTAAAAAAAAAAGAATTTTGAAACTTTTTAAACATAAAAACTATAAATTCTTACAGACTTGCTTGATATTCCTGTATGATGAGCTTGCTGCCTGATAAAGTTGGCTTGTATTCTGATTGTCCTTCTGATGTCTTCTGTCTGCTGCTATCTCAGATTCCTTCAGCTTCACTGAAAGTCAGGTCCTTCTGTAGATCTTTTCTGCCTTACTAGAAGTCAGGTCCCTCTGCATTTAAAAATCTCTTGTATTGCTGGTAATCAGGTCCCTCTGCATATAAAAATCACAATCCTCTGCATATGAAAAGACTTGAAGGGTTCTAAATGCTTATCCCCCTCACAGGCCTACCTTTTGACTTGTCCTCAAGTCAAACAAGATCTTCATTATTTGGAAAACAAAACTATGTAAAGAAACAGGAAATTGAAGAAGATATTTTTGTGAATTTTCAATGGGCAGGCAAACCTAGTTTTCCACAGAAAATTCAAGTCTATATTGTGCCAGTAAACTGGTTTTCACAACTAAACTTCCTTTTTTTCTTATTTTTATAATTTTTTTTTATATATTTGTTTTTTTATTTTCGTTTTCTTTTTCTCTTTTTGTTTTATTTGGTTGCTGTATGAAATCAGCTAAGGAGTAGGTGAAGGAAAAACAATGATGTGTCTCTCCAACACTTGCATTTCCTTTTGCTATGAAATTTGTTGTATAAAATCTGCCTTGTTGATAGGTTTGTTGTACAGCTTGAGCCAGTGGCCATTGACCACAAATGTATGTGCTTCATCATCTACGGTTTTAAGTTTGACTGAACCATTATCATACACATCAACAATCTCATATGGACCAAGCCAGTGAGTAGTGAATTTGGCTTTAAAATATTTAAACTTTGAGTCAAATAATAATGCCCAGTCACCGATGTGAAATTGCTTCTTTTTGATAAATTTATCATGCCATTGAGCTCTTTGCTGTTGGATCAAAATATTGTGTTCTATGGCAGCCTGTCTTATCTCATCTAGCTGGTTCAACTGAAGTATTCTTTCTTGCTGAGCCTCATAAATATCCATGCACAAATTTGCTGCCAACTTGAATGTATGAATTTGAAACTCTATAGGGAGGAGGACTTGCTTACCGTAGACAAGCTGGTAAGGGGAAAAACCAGCACTGTTTTTCCAAGTGATCCTGTATGCCCATAAAGCTTCAGTAAGCTTTGCTGACCAATCCTTCCTATGCATCTGAACAGTTTTGGTGATGATGCCTTCTAGGGTTTTTTTGTTAGATTCCACTTGGCCATTGGCTTGTGGATGGTAAGGGGTGGACTTTCTGTGCTTGATCTTGTATTTTTCTGCTAGCTCTTGCACTAATTTGGAAGTAAATTGGGCACCTTGATCAGTTACAATTTCCCTAGGTACCCCAAATCTAACAAAGATCTCTTCAAAAAGAAAGTTTACCACAGTCTGCTCCGTGGCTCTCGGTAAAGGCTTCGCCTCTACCCACTTAGTAACATAATCCGTACAGACCAAAATATACTTCTTCCCTTGTGATGGTGGATTAATTGGACCAATGAAGTCAAGGGCCCACTTTTCAAATGGTTTAATGAGGATTTGGGGATGGAGGGGCATTTCATCAGACCGGACTGGCCGTCCCATCCGTTGACAAGTATCACAACTTCTAACATACCTCTTAGCATCTTTGAAAATAGTAGGCCAATAATACCCCAGATTGAGTATCTTGTATGCTGTCCTTTTATCTGCAAAATGACCACCACACGGTTCATCATGACATGCCTTTAAAATATCTAAGATTTCATCCTATCGTACACATCTTCTTATAATTAGGTCATATCCTGTGTAAAAGAGGTCACCATTAACCCATATATGCCTAGCACTTTGTTTAATTCTCTTTTTCTTTTCTTTAGATGTCAGAGATGGTGGTAATTGTCCTGATGATAAGTAATTAGCAATGTCAGCATACCAAGGAGTGATAACAGAAATTGCAAATAGGTGTTCATCAGGAAAACTATCAAAAACAGGAACAATCTCACCAGTATTGTGTAAACAAGACAGGAAGTCTGCTACTTGATTTTCTCGTCCCGGTCGATCTAGAACAGTGATGTTGAATTCCTGCATTAGTAACAACCATCTAGTAATCCGACCATTAGTGATAGAATTGTTCATTAAATATCGTAAGGCTGAATGATCTGTATGGACAAAAATTTCATAACCAGTTATGTAATGACGGAACTTATTTACAGCATGAACCACCGCCAGCATTTCCTTTTCAGTGACTATATAGTTTAACTCTGCAGGGGTCAGATTTTTACTTATAAAATAGATTGCATAAGTCAAAGTATGTTCTTTCTGGCCCAATGAGGCCCCTATTGCAGTAGCAGAGGCATCAGTAGAAATATGAAAAGGTAATGCCCAATTTGGTCCCCTTAAAATGGGTGCAGTGGAGAGCTTCTCCTTAAGTGTCTGAAATGCAGATTAACAACCAGTATCCCAATTAAAATTCACATCTTTGGAAAGCAATTTAAACAATGGTAGAGCTATCTTACTGAAATTTGCAATAAATCTACGATAATAGCCTGCATACCCTAAAAAGCTTCTTACATCTGTTTGAGTTGTTGGTTTAGATAAATTGTCAATAATTTGAATTTTATCAGGATCTACTTTTATACCAGATGCAGAAATGTGATGTCCTAAAACTATCCCTTCAGTCATCATCATAAAACATTTTTCATTACTGAGAGAAAGATTTGAGTCAACACACCTTTTTAAAATTTTCTCCAGGTTTGCCAAGGAATCCTCAAATGTACTTCCATACACAGTAAAACGATCCATGTAAATTTCGACACACTCATGAATTAGGTCTGAAAAGATGGCCAAGACTGCCCTCTAAAAGGTAGCTGGGGCATTACATAAGCCAAAAGGTAAAACCTTGTAGGCATAGGTTCCCCAGGGACATGTAAAGGTGGTTTTGTCCTGGTCTTCTGTTCCAATACTAATTTGATTATACCCGCTAAAACCATATAAAAATGAAAAGTATTCTTTGCGAGCTAGGGTATCCAACACTTGATCAATGAAAGGCAATGGAAAGTAGTCTTTTAATGTTGCCTTATTTAATTCCCTGTAATCCACACATATGCGCCATTTACCATTCTTTTTAGGAACAACAACCAAGGGAGAGACCCATTGGCTGTCAGAAATGGGGTAAATAAACCCTACTTTTAACAACTTTTGCAGTTCTTCTTTGACTATTTCTTTTAGTATAGGGTTCATTCTGCGTTGTGGTTGTCTAAGAGGCCTAATCTTATCATCTGTGTAAATATGGTGAGTGCATGTCTCATGATGAATACCGGGCATATCAGTGTACTCCCAAGCAAATGCATGTGAATGTGTATTCAGTAAATTAATCAATTGTTCTTCTTGTGATGGAGTAAGATGTGCACTTATATTCAAACTTTTACCTGGACTGATTTCAACTGTCTTACTTTGAGTATCTGTGATTGAATGAACATTGAGAATATCATGAAGTGCCAATGCTAGAGAATGTATTGTGCAATTTTCCTGAAAATTATAACCCAAAACTTGATTTGCTGCAGCATATTGTATGTCTCTTAATTCTTCAGAAATATCAGGTTCAGCAATAAAATAGTCTAACAAATCTTCATTATCTGCTTCCTAAAAGTCATAGAACTGGTTAATACTCAGGATAGGTTGAATCACTTCTTCTTCTTGTTCCTTAGTCTCATTAATCCATGACAGCTGATCTAATGTAGAAGGTCTTTGGGCAGAAGGGTAGAGTGTAATTTGTTTTCTTTCTGTCCCATGTGAAATACGCATGCTACCTGACCTACACCCTATGAAGGCATCTGCTGTTGCCAGCCATGGTCTGCCAAAAATCAAAGGGTGACCTCCTAGGTTAGAATTTGGCTGTAGCACTATGAAATCAATAGGGTATTCCCAAGAGTCTAAAGAAACAGTAATATCTTCTAAGACCCCTTCAGGTGTAATTTTAGACCTATCAGCTAATTCTAAGACTGTTGTGGTTGGTCTGAGATTCGTTAAGTGAAGGTATTCCATTGTCTCAATTGTCATAACATTAATGGCAGCACCTAAATCGATCAATGTTTTTGAAATTGAAAAATTATTAATAGTAATTGTAACCATTGGAATCCCAGGATCCATATACTTTTCAATGAAAACAATGTTAGACATTAGTCCTGCTAAATTGCCTACCACATGAATTTTTGATGGATCCTTCTTCCTCTTATTAAGACATAATTCCTTAACTGCTTTAGTGTAAATTGGAATATCCTTTATAGCCTGCAGTAAAGGAATTTTGATATATGCATTTTTTAACTCATTCAAAACATCAAAATCAGGTAAAGAAATTGAAGGTTTTTCTTTGATCAACCTTTCTAGAAAAGGAGGCTCATATGTTACTAATGTTTTTCCTTTTTGATTATGATTTTCTGACTGAGATTTTTCTGTATTTAACTTTTTTGGAGTTTTCTCATTTTCTGTTTGTTCTTCTAAAATAACAGGAGATTCTTTTTGTAAGGTTTTCCCAGATCTTAAATTGATATTTTGCAGTGGAAGAACTGAATAGGGAAGTGCCATTCCATCATCAACATTATACATAGGTATTTCTGTTTTATTGTTTGGATTTGGAATTGGTTGAGCTGGTAGTTGTGTAGGCCGAGGTGGAGGCTGATTGGATGGAAATTGAAGCTATTGAGGTGGTGGACCCAATTGAGGAGCCATATTGGGTTGTTGAAAAGATGGGACTTGGTAAGATGGGGCTTGGTAAGAAGGGGTTTGGACTTGATACTGCTGGTATTGGGGATAGGCTGAAGGTTGTTGGTAGGGATGCAAATAAGCTTGCTGGTATGTCTGGTTACCATGGGCATAACCTCTCCAATTTGGAGTGGATTGGGCTAATGGAGGAGACCAAGTTTCCCAAGGCATGGGTGCACTCCATGAATTCTGAATAGGAGTTTGATAATTTGTATGAAACTGCTGCATAGGGTCTTGAGACATACCTGAATATCATGGCTTCCAAGGTCTTCGTTGTCCCATAAAGTAGAGAGACTCCATGCTTTGATTCTCCTCCATTCGAGCTGCCTGCAACTCTTTCAATCTAGGGCAGTCATCAGTTTTATGATTAAAAGTACATAAACCACAAATTTCAACAGCATTTAAAGGACATTCTTTAAGTGGATGTTTCTTTCTACACTTAGGAAAAAATATAGACAAAGCTTGATCTTGCTGGTCCTGTTGTTCTTGTCTTTTCTTGGTTTTTGCTACTTCGACCTATGTGCCCAATGTACTCAATAAATCAGTCTTGAAATCTTCTAGCAGATTTCCAAGCTCAGCTCTAGAGATACCATTGTTTGTAGACTTATTTACTTTGGCAATAATGTCCCTTTTTCCAGTTCTAGCCTTCCCTCTCGAATATTTCTGACATAAATCCTATATCTCATCAAAAGGAAGGTAAGAAATGTCACCTTTTCCCATAACATTCAAAATATCTAAATGCTCTTCTTTTATTCCTTTCAGAAATATTGTTCTAATCATCTCTTGTGTTAAAGAATTGTATTTAGATTTCTGTAGGTTATATGAAAATCTTTCCAAATACTCCTCCAAGCTCTCATCCTCCTGTTGAGTCATTCCAAAAATATCATCCTTTGGATCCTTCGATCTGCAATATGCCTAATATTTTTGAAGAAAGATCTTCCTCATCTCATCCCAGCTAGTAATAGAATGCTCTCCTAAACCCATGAACCATTTTAAAGCAGCTACTTTAAGGGTAGCAGGGAAAAGACGAAGCTTATGGGTGTCATCAGTGTATCCATAAGTTCGGCACAAGATATCAAACTTGAATAGGAAAGAGTCAGGGTCTTCAGAGGTCATGCCATAGAAGTTTGGTAAAACAGAGGGTGGAATGTTCTTCATTTTTACATCTTCCCCTAAGATAATACTAGTATCCAGGATGGGGAATTTGAAAGTGGCTTCCTGATCTCCTTCAATTGTTTCATCCCTCTCTTGTCTCCTTTCTTCTTCCCTGTCATGTCTCCTCTCTTGTTCTCTTTCATGTCACCTTTCTTCTTCTCTTCTCTCCTGTCTGCGTTTGTTTTCTATTTCCAGCATCCTCTCATATTCCCTTCTCTGTTCTGCAGTTGGTCCTTTTGCTGTCTCTTCCTCAGCCATTTTAGAAGTACCTACTGTTGAGATGAATCCTTTTGGAAGAGAAGCTCCTGTTACTTCTATTTTTGGGGGGTTTTTAAGAAATCTTCCTTTCTCGTCTCTTAGTCTTGACATAAAAGTAAAACCTATTCTGTGTTTTTGTTGAAAATTTTGTTTTTATCAGAAAACTTAAAGTTCCTAAGCCTACTTCTACAATGCCTCCCTGGCAACGGTGCCAAAATGTTGGGCTCTGATCTACCAATGTGAATCATACCTTAAATTTAAATCAATCTGGGTCAGTAACTATCGAGGCATATCCAAGTTTTAGGGCTTAGAGCTAGACTTGTTTAGAAAATTTAATTATCTGTGAATTGAACCTACTGACAGATGAAAAATACTGCAACTTAAAGATACAAAAATCCTTTTACAGGGATAACTTCATTTGTTCCTTTTCAAGTACACAGCAATTGATTTATGAAAGTAATCTATTGATGAAAGGACTGAGGTAGAAAGCAATTAAATAACAACTATATCCCTAGGATACAGACTGCAATGTTCTGCCTAAAATTCCAGCGCTGAATGAACAGTTACCAATTAAATTCTCTTACAAGAAATTGTTCATAATTCATAATTATTCTTCACACTTCATCAGTAAATAAGCAATGGTATATCGTTGTATAGGAATTGTGGTCTAAACCATCCATTCAATATTTATCCAATAAGCGAACAGAGCTTAAAACATGCAGTGTTTATACAACACATAGGAATCGTAGCTTGAACCATTCAATAAAAACAGAGCTGTAATAAAATTAATTAAAACTAAATAAATTCATGCTGTAATAATAAAATAGACACTACTGAGATTTAACACATACCAATGGCACAATCTAAATCGCTTGCATAAGATCAAATCTCTGCAAACATCTAAATCGCTTTCACTGGCAATGTACAGGTGTGTGAACTCAACAATTGGGGGCCCTCCAATGCCTTGTCCCACACACAATTAAAGATTTACAAAACTGAAACTTGATATGTATTCAACATAAATCGATTACACAGCAACACCACGCAGTTCAGAAACAAAGTGCGTTCCTCTTCAAATCGTGATAGTTCCTCATTGTTTTGTGAAGTACTTATACAAATTCAAAATAAAACTGGAAATACTATAATCCTGTAAACTAATTAATGAGCATATCCATCGAGATCCTAATCAGAATCGTGAAACTCAGCAAAATCAAAACTGCCCCTTCTTTTGTGTTGAACAGGGCACAGGTGGCCGCCTTTGACTGAGGTTGACTTGACATCTGTAGAGGCCACATCACTGATCCGTTGAATGTTCATCCATGCTTGGAAACTGAGGATCTTTCCTCTATCTTCCAGTTCCTGCCTAGCTGTCTTGCAAATGCTCAATCTTGGAGGTAATACGGGAAGTTAGTACATCCTGTAATCTAAGTAAAAATCTTAGTTAAAATGCTTAAAAAGTCTCAAAACTCAATTTTATTAGAAAGTAATGACATTATACCTCTTAACCAAGGTTCATGGGCGATCTTTAAAGCTTTTCTAATCATTATTGAGGTTTTATGAAGGGAAATGAAAGATATCTAAGTGGCAAAAAGGGGTCAAAACGGTGCCCAACAGATATGCCGGGAGGATGGGAGAAAATTAGATGTATTATTATTATTATTATTATTATTATGTCATAGAAATGAAATGCAATAGGTTTTTTATTCTTATGTTGTTTAGAACCAACAGAATGGCCATTTAGAACGTTATACCACCACCCAATGCAACCCTGTCATAGCCAAGAACGTTTAATTAGCAGATGGCATTGTGATTTCTAGTTGGACTAGTGACAAGAAACATATACATGAAGTTCAACTCGGACTCAGAAACTAGGGACTATAGAAGGCCTATGGATTATACCCATTATTATTATTATGTATGTACATGAGGAATCTCATGTTTGAATCATGAGAGCATGTGAATGTACCTGTGGTATTGTGCGAAGAGTCAAGCCAAGAGTAATGCTGCTACGATGAAAATGAATGATGTTGTGAAAAGAAAAGGGAATAAGGGTGGAGGAGGATTGTTAGTAAATATGAGAGGAGAAATTGAAAAAAATCTTCCAGGTTCATGTTCAAGTTTAGGTTAGCTAGCATGTGAATTTAGAAGCAGAAGGAAGAAGACGAAATACGAAGAAGAAGAAGTAGAAGAATGTCAGTGTTTGATGTGAGGGCGAGCGAGGAAGGAGGCTCTGTTTCTTTCCTGTAGACCTGTAGACCTGTAGAATGTATCTATTCTATATATAAATAAATATCCACACATGATATCTCCATGTATGGAAGATAAAATATTAGTATAATACCAGAATATAACCTTCTTGAAATTGAGTTTGAAAGGGGGCTTGTGTTTTTTTGGGTTGAACAGAATTGGAAGATAGTCGAGTTTCTGCATGGATGGATCCCTTGCCTTGCCTTGCCTTTCCTTCCTTGCCCTTCCCTACCCTTGCTCGTAGGGAGTTTGTTTACTTTTTTATTTTTTATAAGTTTTTAGAAGAAAACAAATAGTTAGTCAAATCTATTAAATTTATTAGGTTCATATTCTTGAAAACAAACGATCATGCATTTGTATATGTTGCCATAACAACAGACAATATGATATCTATATCAAAGACGGTGAAGGACAAATGATGACGCAATTGTACATGTTGCTTTTTCCTTGAATATTTCAATTTTTCTCCATTGCTTGTCAACAATCGCAATTAGCTTCAACTATATCTAATTTCCATAGATTTTTTATTACTTCTTTTTTACCTCCTATATGCTTCCATTGTAGCTAAGTGAGTCATATAAACATGTCTACATGTAGATCCAACAACAACTAGCATCTGATGATGCACCTCTTTTATCTATTCAAGAATGCTATTAGAAATTACTCGAAAGGAGGTCATATTATAACACGTTCTAAATCAACATTCATCGACCTCTTAATGATGATTGTACAATTCAGAACCTGTTGCCAATCATTGAATAAAAAAAATAGGTAAAATAACAACATTTTTTTGTTTAGTTTTCGAAAATATTTTGACATATATCACTTCTAAGAAGTATTCAAAACAAACATGCACTAAGATTATGAGTTTTCCATGTTTATGCTTCCTATCACTTTGAGGATATAAGGCATGCTCATAGAAAATAACCCCTTTTCACCACCTTCAACGTCATAGTTGCTCTAAATGCATCCAATCAATGGCTGATATTTGTTTACTTTGTGGATATTGCAAAATGTGAAACATGATTCAGTTACCAACATAATATTGAATGCAATTTGGAAACAAAGGATGGCTTCATAAAATGCATTCTCCGTAACCCACATCTAAAAGAATGTTTCCCAAAGATAACAACATTTTTATATGAATCCTATACAAGAAATGTTTCTTAGATAGTCTTCAACCTACGCATATTCTGCTAACAAGGGCTCTTTACATTGGTAGTGGACAACCAAATAATTAACATTACAAGATTTTGAGAAAGCACACATAAATTGCATATTGTTTTCAATTTCTTTTCAATTATTTTCTTTTGTCTAAGATCTATTTTCTTAATAGTTGCATGAGTTTCTAGTGTATGGATTTCTTCTCAATTGCATTTCCTAGTGTATGGATTTCTGCTAAATTGCATTTCCCAGCAAATAAATCAGCCACTTTAACATCATTCAAGTAAAACTTGCTTTTGATTTGTTAAATATATTATTTTCATAACGAAGAACTGCCTATGGTTTAAATCTATTAGGTTCATATTCTTGAGCGCAATACAGATTGTCATTGGTTACCTTCATTTTATAATATGCCTATTGTATTTTGGCTACCTATGAACCAAAACATGGTTAATGGAGGGGACATTCATAAAATAATTGTGCATTGAAAATCTAGACACACCTCATTACATATGTTCCATACATGGACACCAGTATGTGCATTTGGAGACAAAAAGAGAGAGCTCAATCACTGCGAAAGCTTCACTTTGTATGATTCCCTATTTGCTATGTAAAATTTTGGTTGAATCTAGTTCTTAGGAAAACTACCCTTCCATATTCTAAGATGATGGAGTAAAAACCTCTATGTAAATTTTGTGAAATCATATTAAGAAGCTTTTGGTTTCCATTTATTTTCTTTGCAGTGAAATAAAGAAAACATGAACAATGGTTGAGCAATGCATGTTGATGTATTTGTAACTTCGGAATGTATTCACTTGTAAATCTTATATTGTACCCCGATTTCCCTATCGGTAGAGTCATTAATATAATAAATTCATGTAAAGTCATTGAGGTTAACCCTCCATTGTAACTTAGGGAAATAGTCCCCACAATTGAGTTAAGGTTACCCTCCTTGTTGATTGGAGGGAAAATTCCCCACAATTGTGGGGCACTAAGGTTATTCAACTCTCCTAGAGAAGTCATCCCTACTCAGTAATTGTTAAGTGAGGCTGACTTGTTGGAGTGGACATAAAGTGAACAGAAGAATATAAATATAAATGAGGCTCTCTTCATTTCTATACACACACACACACATACTCACTCAATTGGGGCGTGTGAGTGAGAGAAGAAGTTCTCACATAAGTGAGAGAGAGAACAACTATGGAGATCATATTTTTTGTCTTTGGGTTTTACTGCTGCCATTGGTAATCATTCTATCTCTGAGGAAGGTGCAGGGTTTTCTCCTTTATGGTTTCCCCAAGGAAAATTCTTTGTCTCTTGTCTCTTGTGATTATTGTTGTGCATGTTATTCTCTTAGATATGATCCTAAGATCATATTGCTTAAATGTTAAAAATCTAACATGGTATCAGAGCTAACATGAGAAGAAGCACCGTGCAGCTGCAGAATCTAGGGATTCTTACTTTTTGGGTTTCTCTCCACAATCCATCAGCAAAAGAAGGCTAGCATGACTTTCCATTAAAGGGCGCATATTTCTATCAAAGCAGAATTTGATTTCGGGCATTTTCAGTTTTTGCTGTGGAAAATTAGGGATTTTTACAAAAGAGAAATTTTTGAGTGAGCCCAACATAGGATTAATATCCTCATCAAAATCGAAGTTTAGAGACTTATGTCGATATTTTTGGTTGGGTGAAACTCCGAGAAAGTCAAACCCTAGTTTCACCCCAGGTTTGAAAAACCCTAAAATACTAAAACTGGTAGTTTTGGTACATTCACTATATCTGAAGATTGAGGAAGTCTAAGGGGCCAAAAATTTCACAGGATGAAGATAAAATACTGATGTTCCCAGTGTAAAAATTGCAGCCTTAGATTTACTATATTCTGGGAGATATGTTTCCTCCAAATTAGGGTTCCATCCTCTTCTAGGATTCATCCCTAAACATGACACCTAGGGAGAATCACAATATCTTGGGCTACAAAGATCCAAATAAAATTTTGCAAGATGTTCGAGATAGGGAACAGACTTTAATTTCTATGGTAATATTTTTAGACCCTGAAGGTGAAACATTGACACATGGAAGTCCATACAAGTTCCCTATGCTGAACAGTCCTGAAATAAGTCACCTTGGGAAAACTCTCATAAGTCCCAATCGGGGAAACCAATTATAGTCAAAGAGCATTCCCTTGGTGGATAAAATCATTGTATAGGAGAATTACACCCCACTCAAAGAGGAAAACCCAATGAAGGAAAAGAGAGAGAGGAGGCACTGTGAGGAAAAGAGAACTTGCACAGAAAATACCATGAGCTTACAGGCACATGCCTTAGTAATCATGTATGCGAGGTACAGAGGTCTTACAGTAGACTACTAAACTTGTACCTTTGCATGCCACCCTCTTTCCTACTACCTTCACTATGTTATAAGGTTCTATGCTTAGTAAAGACCTTATCACAACACTTGTTGTATTTGGTCATCAAGTGGCCTCATCTCTCTTCCATATTACCCCATCTCAAGGTTATCTACTTAATGTTGGTGTACCCATATCTTAGAATTTCATTACACATTGTTATCTTATTTTCATAAATTTAATAAAGAAATATGCCATCATAATGAAAATAATGTGAGGTTTTTACTTTTATTTTATTTTCAACAAATATTATTTCATCAAAATCATAAAAATATTAACATTTCAAATTTTCATAACCATTTTACAATATATCATATATGTTTTAATATATAAATTTATTTATAACTAGTTATGAAGTCGTTTTAATTTATAATAAATCTATGTATGTGTATTTGACTTAATTATTGGAAGTTTAGGTCTCGTTTTTACTTTTATTAGTGTACTCATATCTTAGAATTTCATTATATATTATTATCTTATTTTCATAATTTTAATAAAAAACAATATCATCAAAGTTAAAATAATATAAGGTTTTTATTTTTATTTATTTTTATAAATATTATTTCATCAAAATTATAAAAATATTAACATTTTAAATTTTCAAAACCATTTTACAATATATCATGTGTTTTTTAATATATAAATTTAATTGTAACTAGTTATGAAGTTTTTTTAATTTCTCATAAATCTATGTGTATTTGTGTTAATTATTTTCATAATAATATTAGTTTTGATGAGTTTGCAATAGCACGTAGTAATGGGTTTCAAAAAATTTATTCCACTATATAGCAATCTTGGATCATAGTGGAATTATCCTTTCTATAAAAAAAAAAATTCCCTATATAAAAAAAATTGCCTTTATTTTGAAATCTCCTATAACGTTTTTAGCCGAATTATCCTTTTTATAAAAAAAATTGCCCTATATAAAAATTTTGCCTTTATTTTGAAATCTCCTATAACTTTTTTTGCATCTTCATATTTGCGAGGCCCACAGAAATTTATTGAAATTAAAGCCTTTATTGTATTCAAATTCGTTTGAATTTGGTTATCTTCATTGGATCAATGTTATTACTTTCTTTTAGAAAGACACTGAAGGTCGTTTTGTCGTGTATTCTAAAATGGGGGTTCAATCATTGCACCAGCAACAATGTTAATGTTAACACAGGAACCAGTGAATGCCTCCTTTCACTATAGTGGTTTTGTCGCTCATCCAGGCATGAAAATGCATCAAAGAGCAGAGAAGTTAAGAAGTTAAAACAGGCAGTAGAGAGCTGGAGCAACTGGATGTAATCGAACGAAATGTAGACCTATGGAAGATTTGTGTATTGAATACTTTGAAATGCACTGAATCCATAGCTGGAGACATTACTAACTTCTAAGGTCATTTTTATTCTACCCCTTTAATCCTCATTCTTTTGCATTTCTATTAGCATCCTTCTTATAGATTTGGGGTAAAAAAAACCATAGTCGATAATGGAAGTGACAAGACCGGCAGCTAATGGTGTACATAATAATGTAAGTGATGGAAGAGAAGAAGGGATTGTGTATACCATTCCTACAAATAGTGAATGGACTTCTTCTCTCACTCTCTTTCTATTTCTATTTCACTTCTAGTTTCCTTTTTCTTTACTTCCCCCCACTGTCCCGCCTTTAGTCACATGTGACGCATTTGGCTGTGTGCCAAAAACACTCCACCAATTAATTCTACTTCAGCAGAAACATCACAGTCATCTGTCATGAGACAAAAAAAAATGATTCCAGGGACAAAAATATAGAGGTAGAACGGAGAGATAGAGACAATAGGATACTGACTGAGTCTCTGAATAATAAGAAACCAAAAAGAACTTGTCCCTTGAAAGAAGGAATATGAATATATGTTAAGCTAGACTCCTCCATGTGTCCCTAGGGTTTGAGGACTAAATAGGGCTCACACTTAGGTATATTAAATTTTAAATCATTAGCAAATGTATTTGAGATATTTGTCCATGGAAACTGTGTATGTATTGAATGAATGTTTGGCTTCCACGGCTACATTGGTTGGAAATTTTGGGCATTGAGATAAATATAATAGTGGAAGCAGGGAGGGTGGGGTCACATGAATTTAAAAATTGCTTGTAGAGATGCTTGGAATCTTCACTGAAAATGTGGAGATCGACTCAATTTAAAATCGTGAGTGGGTTTCAGGGACCAGAGTTGTCCTTATCCTGGAAATCTCCTCAATCATAATGGGACCTTGGAAGAATATTGGGACAGGGGGCTTAGACTTATGGGGATTTCACATCAGTTGACGGGGCCTGGAAATCTAATGTGGACCCCTAAATATAGCAAAAATTAGTAGAATAATATGTTTTTGATAAATTAAAGGTTTGGAGAGTGAGAGCGTCACATGGTTGGTCAAAGCTGGAAAAAATAGACAATGAGAGGTCATGTGTTTGAGTACGCAGAATACATGGTCAAGAAGAATTTGCTATCAGATGAAAATGAGGGAATCAGGTGAGCAAAAGGCTGGTGCAAACAAAAGACATAGAATATGGTTGTCTCACATGAATGGATATGGCGGGAGGATGGAAGAAAATTAGATGTATTATTATTATTATTATTATTATTATTATGTCGTAGAAATGAAATGCAATAGGGTTTTTATTTTTATGTTGTTCAGAACCGGCATAATGGCCATTTAGAACGTTATACCACCACCCAACACAACCCCCTTATGGAAGGCTGTCAGAGCCAAGAACGTTTAATTAGCGGATGGAATTGTGATTTCGAGTTGGACTAGTGACAAGGGACATATACCTGCAGTTCAACTCGGACTCAGAAACTAGGGACTACAAAATTCCTATGGATTATACCCATTATTATTATTATGTATGTACATGAGGATTCTCATGTTTGAATCGTGAGAGCATGTGAATGTACTTGTGGCATTGTGCGGAGAGTCAAGCCAAGAGTACTGCAGCTACGATGCAAATGAATTCCGTTGTGAAAAGTAAAGGGAAAAAGAGTGGAGGAGGATTGTTAGTAAAGATGAGAGGAGAAAGTGAAAAAACTCTTCCAGGTTCATGTTCAAGTTTAGGTTAGCTAGCATGTGAATTTAGAAGTAGAAGGAAGAAGAATAAATATGGATAAGAAGAAGTAGAAGAATGTCAGTGTCTGACGTGGGGGAAAGAAAGGAAGGAGGCTTTGTTTCTTTCTTGTAGACCTGTAGAATGTATCTAATCTATATATAAATAAATATCCACACATGATATCTCCATGTATGGAAGATAATAATTTAGTATAATACTAGAATAAAGCCTTCTTCAATTTGATTTTGAAAGGGGGGTTTCTGTTTTGTGAGGTTGAACAGAATTGGAAGATAGCTGGGTTTTTACATGGATGAATCCCTTTCCTTTCCTTTCCTTTCCTGCCTTGCCCTTCCCTGCCCTTGCTCGTAGGGAGTCTTTTTACTTTTATTTCTTTTTATAAGTTTTCAGAAGCAAACAAATAGTTACTCAAATCTATTAAATTTATTAGGTTCATATTCTTGAGGAAAAATGATCACGCGTCTATACATGTTGCCATAACAACAGAAAATATGATCTATATGTCAAAGACGGTGAAGAAAAAATGATCATGCAACTGTACATGTTGCTTTTTCCTTGAAGATTTCAATTTTTCTCCCTATATTGCTTGTCAACAATTGCAATTAGCTTCAACTATATCTAATTTCCACAGATTTTTTATTACTTCTTTTTTACCTCCTCTGTGCTTCCATTGTAGCTAAATGAGTCATATAAACATGTCTGCATGCAGATCCAACAACAACTAGCATCTGATGTTGCACCGTTTTTATCTATTCAAGAACACTATTGGAAATTACTAGAAAGGAGGCCATATTCTAAGACCTTCTAAATCAACATTCATCGACCTCTTAATGATGATTGTACAATTCAGAACATGTTTCCAATCATTGATTAAAAAAACCAGGTAAAATAACAACATTTTTTGTTTATCTTTCGAAAATATTTTGACATATATCGCTTCTAACAAGTATTCGAAACAAACACGCACTAAGATTATGAGTTTTCCATGTTTCTGCTTCCTATCACTTTCATAGATATAAGGCATGCTGGTAGAAAATAATCCCTTTTCACCACCTTTTTGTCACAGTTGTTCCAAATGCAACCAATCAATGGCTGATAATTGTCTACTTTGTGGATATTGCAAAATGTGAAACAAGAATCAGTTACCAACATAATATTGAATGTAATTTGGAAACTGAGGATGGCTTCATAAAATGCATTCTACATAACCCACAGCTAAAAGACTATTCCCAAAGATAGAAACATTTTTATACGAATCCTATACAAAGAACGTTTCTTCGATAGTCTTCAACCTACACAGATTCTGCTAACAAGGGCTTTTTACATTGGTAATGGGCAATCGAATAATTAACATTACAAGATTTTGAGAAAGGCAACATAAATTGCATATTGTTTTCAATTTATTTTCAATTATTTTCTTTTGTCTAAGATCCATGTTCTTAGCAGTTGCTTGAGTTTCTAGTGTATGGTTTTTTGCTAAATTTCATTTCCTAGCATATGGATTTATGCTAAATTGCATTTCCTAGCGAAGAAATCAGCCACTTTAACATCATTCAAGTAAAACTTGTTTTTGCTTTGTTAAATATATTAGGTTCATAGCGAATAAATTCCTATGGGTTAAATCTATTAATTTCATATTCTTGAGTGCAATACAGATTGTCATTGGTTACCTTCATTTTATAATATGACCTATTGTATTTCAGCTACCTATGAACCAAAACATGGTTGATGGAGGGGACATTCATAAGCTAACTATGCCATTGAAAATATAGACACACTTCATTACATATATTCCATACACAGACACCAGTATGTGAATTTGCTGAAAAAAAGAGAGAGCTCAATCACTGCGAAATATTCACTTTGTGTGATTCCCTATTTGCTATGTAAAATTTTGGTTGAATCTAGTTTGTAGGAAAATTGCCCCTGCATATTCTAAGATGATGGAGTAAAAACCTCTTTGTACCTTTTGTGAAAGCATATTAAGAAGCTTTTGGTTTCCATTTGTTTTCTTTGCAGTGAAAGAAACAAAACATGAAAAATGGTTGAGCAATGCAGAGTCACTCTCATCTGCCAAGTGTAGAACTAAGGATCTCAAGAAAAAGATACAAGTATTGAGCCAATAGAGGCGTGAACGTGAAGATATAATTTCTGAACAGTTTAGTGGTATGTCTTCTGAATTTTGCAATATCTTTGTAAATTCCCTAACAAGCAAATAAAACTTTCTATATCCATGGTTGATCTACAATGTACATCCATTAAAAATTTAATCATGTTTTAATCACCTCTATTATCCCTGCTTCTTACAATGATATTTTTTTCAACAGAATCAAGAGAAGTGGGGGAACTAATTGTTTTCTGAAGCTATGCATATATGTGTAGCACATATGCATATTTTGTGTTTTCAAGTTATTGGTATCGAATGTTACTTTTATACATATATCTTGCTATTGTTAATCTTTTAGCATTCATTATTGACCACATTTTTTCCAATTAATGGTTTTCATTCAACAATTCGTTTCTTTGTCAGAATTTTTCCCAGTATAAAGGACATTATATTGATATTGTTCCAAATTACAAGGGAATTTATGCCACTCATGTTACAAATCAGAAAACTAGTAAGCATTAGTTAACATAGTAGCCATAGGTGAAAGCTATATGTTCTATCAAAAGCATCCGTGAACTTTTCAAGCAGAAGCATCTCTTCTGTTTTAGTAAAAAAGTAGTCTCATAAAGTAAGCGATGGTGAGATGTTGGTTACCTATACATACTTAAAATGCTTTGTGGTTGTGTAGCTATCTTTTGTTTCTTAATAGGATTTCCCGTGATTACATTGAGTTGCATTAAGCCCAAAAAACCAATCAGCATGTCTGAAGGCGGGTTTATTTGTTCAATACTTTGCATGTGATTTACAAAAAATTGCCACAAACATGTTCTTGATGTGCAATGGCCCAGTGAAAGAGGTGAATACAGTGAAACCATAAGCTTGGATTTTTAACAACCTGTAGCGAAAAAAGTTTGAAGAAAAAATATTAGTCTCAATAATACAAATCATCTGTTTTTTGTTTAACAACTTGAAATCTGAAAATACTTTAAGGAAAAGACTTGTCGCCTCTCCCTTCTGATCCTACTGGTACATTTGCATGACATCAAACTTGAGGGGAAGGGGACCCTTTCAGTAGTTTGGTTCCTAAAGTGGCTCCAAATAATGTGAGAGTTGTCCTAATGTTACTGTATTTAATGGCATTAAAGACTTACCACCATCCATACATAACATGCTTCACTTGGAAATAATTAGCCGAAAGAAAATAAGATCAATAACTGTCTTCTATTATGTTATGGATGAATGCATCTCGATGTTATATTACTACACTGAGCCAATGGTGGAGGAACCTCTTGAGATCATTTGTTTGTCAATAAGACATCTATCAGTGCAGAGGGAAAATAGATGTCCACAACTCTTTCTCTAGTAGAATGCCTCAATGAACTTATGTATTCAAAACTATACTCACCCATTAGGCGAGGCAAGGTGAAATGAGAATCCCTGAAATAGTTTCACCCAGGCCAGTCCTAGTGGAGGGGGAAGAGTTGTCTTTACTGCTAGTCTTTGTGAGTGTCCTTCTATAAAACTAGGGTTTAAGCAACTAGATTCAGACTAAAACCAACTAAACCATTAGAATAAAACTTGCGTTCCTATGATTTTCTCTATTAAAGAGATGATTTTATCTATCATGAGGCCACACAATTCCCACCACTAAACACTCTAGAAACACCTACTGCCCATCCCTTAATACTTTGGAATACATTATGTATCATGTAGAATATTTCCCATTTTACATTGAACATAGGCAGCTTCTTGAACCACCAAGGAGACGGTAGCTATCCCAACAAAAAATTCCCTACATATGGCCATTATTATAGTCTATAAGTAGCTACTCTCTGGGAATTACTAGTACCTTGGTGAGTATACAATTATCTTAGAGTGCAATTCCATGTCTTGAACAAACTAAATGGTACATAATTAATTATTAATTCAATTTCAGTTGCATAAGTCCATTTCTAGACAATTGACACCATAGCTAGTTCAAGGGAAAGGAGGAATTTGAGAAACTAAAGAAATAATTTAAATCTTAATACATATATAATCCTTTCAACTTGGTGATTCCACTTACAATAATGATACAGAAAATGGTAGCAGATATGGAGATTTGAAAGAACTGAGACACGTTATCCTTTTAACTTGGTGCTTCACTTTTTTTAAGGCTCACGAGAACGATCTAAATCATAGGATAAAATTATGGGAAGCTGAAAGATAAAAAAACATAATGTACAATTAGAAAATATGCAATGAGATTGTCCTATAAAAAATCAGGCAACATGGTGGATATAAGAACCCTAAACCAGCCCTCCAGATTCCTAGTTGAGAAGATCATAATCATCCAAATGCTCATTCCCATGTAATAAAGTCTTCAAAATTCTTTGTCACTAGAAATGTTGGATATGTAACAGTGTCTATACCAACACGAATATCTAAAGGAATTCAAACAAAACTTTACAAATTTTGAAATGAACTATTCAACAAGCCAACTGCATGATTATCTAGATATACAATTCTCAAAAATTGTTAATTGATCATTTATTACACTGCTAGCTGCTACCTAAATTTAGAATCTTTTAAAGTTTAAACATGTTGGGTCAAGTCCAGATATTACAATTTTGTAAGGTAGAATTGTCTAGTTATATGGTACTAGACATTATATACAATGTAATAAAAATATATACAGAGATAAAACTAGACATAGGATACGGCCTTGTTCAATGTACGTGACAGCTTCCTAAACCAAATCAGCAATTTTCTGAAGGGGCCTCCTATTAGAGTAATCAACCCACAGTCACCTACCCTAGACATTAATTTTAATTATTTTTGTCTTATTACCTAGTTTCCTAGATTCCACTCTATGATAGTTGCCTTCTACAAGTCCTAGAAGTCAACGCATGCTAAAACTAAGTCATGGAGTGCTTGGGAAACATCTTGGAAACCATATTTAGCATGTCTTCTTTATTCCAGATCCTCCAAAGTGCATATCTACTTTTTTTGAAAAGGTGCCTGTTTTATTGAGATATAAGGAAAAAGGAAAAGCTAGACTAGGTGTAGTTGACTTGTTTTTCACCCACATCATCCTCCCTCATTTTATCCTAATAAAAGAATGTATGAGTTGTCCTTCCATCCCTATTTATCTTGCTTACTTGACTTAGCCAATTCATGAGCATCTTGGTGGATTTGGAAACTGCTTTATGCACCTATGGGGGATTTGACTAGATTTAGTAAGCCTACTTTTTGACCTTTTCGAATGGCATCCTTATGAATTCAAATATCTCATGTAATTATATATTTCAGAAGCCTATTACTTCATAAGGTTGGCTATTGTACACTTATTGAATACAGATCAATGTTATGCTCCAATTTCAGTCTCCTTTGGTGTGAATTTTGCATGTTTGATTAGCAATTTTGTGAGTGTAATTATTCTATCTCTTGGGTTCAATTTCCACATGGTATCAAATAATTTGTATATTTATTTCTCTCCTTTCTTATTTTTATTGCAGGTTCAACATCTTGACTGGGAGCGCATTCTGCTGACTGGAGGGCACAGTTTCTGAGCTATGGACAAATCTTAGAAGATCATCTTGACTCCATTCAATTTATTTAAGTGTAAAGCTGAGATGGATATATTTCTGATAGCGAAAGGTCTCTATATGGTTACTATGGAAATAGAAGGAGAGCCCAATGCATTTGCAGAGAAAATTAAATGGCACAACGGTAGGGATGAGGCCTATGGTCTTTTATATCTGAGCATTTCAAGAGACCTCATCTTCTATCTTGATGGATAGACATCACCTAATGAAGTGTGGGAGAAGCTAGAAGATATTTTTGGAAAGATAGATGAGATGAGAGGACATGAAATCAAGAATGAGCTGATCTCCTTGAGTCCCAGTAACTTCGAATCATTGCAAATCTACTTTTCCAAGTGTAAGGCCCTTGTTTTGTAGTTGAAACAGTGTGGAATCGAAAAGAAGGAAGAGCAACTAGTTTTGGCCATACTTTCTAAGCTTGGTCCTGACTATTCAGTGTTTGTTTCAACTTTCCATGCCACCAAGTTGACATCTCGAGCCTAGAAGATGCCTAAGCTTGCAGAGTTCATGGAATCCCTCACACAAGAATAAGATAATTTGGTGATGATGGTCACCATCAAACCTTCCAAAGACCAATCTTTGGTTGCTGGAGATTCAAGGGTGGATTCAAAAAGCAAGAAAAAAGCTAAAAATACACTTGAGAAAAAGAGAGACAACAACAAGTCTCAAGAGGAGCCCCAAGGTTCCAAGAAGAACTCCCAGAGGAAGAAGAACAAAGGAGAAATGAGCAAGTGCACATACTGCAATAAGGGCTCTTGTATGAAAAAGCAAATTGACATGTTGACCCAACTCTTGCAGAAGAATATCTCCCTTCCTGATTGGTTAAAGAAGAGGGAAGGAGGATCAAATTCAAAGGGTAGAGAGAGAGTACATGCCTTGGTTGCTGTCACATCAAGCTCACCTAGCTTCATCATAGACTCTGGAGCTTCTAGACATATCGTTTCGACAAAAGAGATATTCTGCTCTCTTGGCATGTCAAAAGGTCCACCAATAGTTTTGGGAGATGACTCTCTCACTGATAGTTTGGGGAAGGGAAGGATTGATCTTGACCATGGTAAGTTCAATAATGTGTTGTATGTTCCTGGTCTTTCCTATAATCTCTTGTCAGTGTATTAGATGAATCATACTGGGTCTCCAAAGAAGGTCATCTTCTCCCCTAATGATGTTGAAATCACTGAGATTTTGAATGGTAAATTCATAGCAAAAGGTGTTGTAGATCACACTTCGAAGGTATACAAGTTTTCCCATTTTCTACCCTACTCAAACCCCTCTGCTGTTCTGATTCATGCTAATGAATCAAGAAAGATTTGGCATGAAATATTTGGCCATATTAACTACAAGTATCTTTCTAATTTGAGTGAAAAAGATATGTTCATAGGGTTATCAAAGATCAAGTTTTCTAAGGGAGTCTGTCAAGGTTGTATCCTAGGAAAACACTCAGAGCACAAGTATGAGAAAGCTAGTAATGAGAGAACCTATGCACCTCTTGAGCTGATTCATAGTGAAATTGCTGGTCCATTCCCTCATATATCCATGAGTCAAGCCAAATATGCACTGACCTTCATAGATGACTTTTCCAAGTATTGTTGGGTTTACTTCCTAAAGCATAAGTCTAAATTTTTTGACCTCTTCAAAGTCTTTAGAGCCTTGGTTGAAAACCAGTATGGGAGGAAACTCAAGATCGTTACATTTGAAAATGGTGGTGAGTATTTCAAGTATGAGTTCATTCAGTATTGTAAATATGTAGGTATTCAGATGCAGCATTCAATCCATTACACACCACAACAAAATGGTGTTGCTGAGAGAAATAACAGATCACTGAAGGAGATGGCAACCTGCATGATGGAGGCTAATACTTTGCCACCAAAATTTTGGACCAAGGCTATAAAATTTGCATCCTACATCTAGAATATGGTAACTCATAAGAATCTTGATGGTATGAATCCTTTCAAAGCTTGGAGTGGGCACAAGCCAGATGTGACCCATTTCAGGATTTTTGGCTCAAAGGCTTGGGCTAGAATTCCAACTGAAAAGAGGAAGGCTTTGCAGCCCCAAAGCCAAGAGTGCCTATTTTTTGGGTATTCTAAAGATTCAAAAGGGTACAAGCTGATAAAATTGAGCACTAACAAATCTTTCATTGAAAGAAGTGTTCATTTTGGCAAGAAGAGCCTTTAGTAGCAGTTGAAGTTGGAGAGCCTTCTTCACCACCAGATCCATTGATTGTAAGTGGGGAGACTAATGAGTTTGCTGATTCTTATATGTATGATAATGATGATTTGATTGCAGATTCTAATATTCCTACAAGACCAAAATGGGCAGCAAATACCATTCATGTAGTTGGGGAACTAGCTAGAAATCCTAGTGACACAAGGAGGACTAGATATCAGTTTGAGAATGCCCTTTGTGTGAAAGATCCTCTATTTGATGAGAAGTGCTATCTGATGGTTGAATCAGATCCATAGACATATGAATATTTAGTAGATGATCCAATAAGGAAAACAGCCATGAAAGAAGAATTCAGCTCGCACTAGAAGAACAACACTTGGGAACTGGTTGATCTTCCCCCAGGGAGGAAGCTAGTTCAATGTAAGTGGGTTTTCAAGACTAAGTTTGCTGCTGATGATTCAAATTTGAAATATAAGGAAACATTGGTAGCCAAGTACTAATCACAATTACATGGTATTGACTACAATGAAACCTTTGCACCAGTGGCAAAGATGGACTCCATAAGGCTAGCTCTAGCCATTGCAGCTTTGAAGCAGTGGGAGGTACAACACATGGATGTGAAGTGTGCTTTCCTAAATGGAGATCTCACTGAAGAGATTTAAATGCAGCAACCTGAAGGGTTTGTTTCTAATCCATCTTTAGTGTGCAGGTTAAAGAAATCATTGTATGGGCTCAAGCAAGCCCCCAGGGCTTGGTATGCCAAGATTGATGGCTTTTTGCTATCACTGAGTTTTGTTCGATGCAAGTCTGATACTAATGTATATTTGAAGCTGATTCATGGTTCCTTGATGATTATTGTATTGTATGTGGATGACCTTCTGATTATAGGAAGTTCAAAGAAATAGATTGCCTCCTTGAAGGATGCAGTGAACCATGCATTTTCTATGATAGATTTGGGGTTGTTGAGCCAATTCTTGGGTCTCGAAATTGCTCAATCCAAACATGGAATCAAAGTACATCAGTCCAAGTATGCTATGAATTTTCTGAACAAGTTCAACATGAAAGATTTCAAGCCAAGCAAGACTCCCTTCCTTTCATGAGTTAAGCTTGAAGAAGCAGGTTCTTCTCCTATGGTAAATAATACACTGTATAGGCAGTTGATTGGGTGTTTGCTTTATCTTACACACACTCGACATGATCTATATTATGCAGTTAGTGTGGCTTTGAGATACATGGATCAGCCTCATGAGATCCATTGGAGAGCAGCAAAAAGGTCCTAAATGTTGTTGAAGGAACAAGAACTCATGGGATCTTCTACAAAGAAAAATCTGATCTTGATTTGATTGGGTTTACTGACAGTGATTGGGTAGGTGACAACACAGATCAAAAGTATACATTAGGATATGTGTTCATTCTTGCAGAAGGACCAATCAGCTGGTCAAGCAAGAAGTAGAGTGCCGTAGCACTCTCATCTACAGAACCAGAGTATAGAGGAGTTGTGAATGCAACAACTCAATGTTTGTGGCTGCAGGTGATACTTGGAGAATGTGGCTTCGAATCAGAGTTTTCAACTATTATCTACTGTGATAATAAAAGCACCATTCGAATATACAATGATCCAATTCAGAGACAATGAACCAAGCACATTGAGATCCATGTGCATTACATCAGACAACTTATGCATGATGGCACCATTGATCTACTCTTCTGTGCATCTTCATAACAACTAGCAGAAATCTTCAACAAAGTTTTTTGTGAAAAGACCTTCAGAAATATCAAATAACTACTGGGGATTTCTGATCATGCTGCGAAGTATGATTGATGAAAAGATTTCAAAAAAATAAATAAATTCCTGTCCATCTTTAAGGGAGGATTTTCCCACTGGGTTTTTGCCTCTTTCCTTGGTTGTATGGACAAGGAGTATGTAAAGGGTGACTAAGCCTTGTTTCTAGGCCCTATAGTTTTCTGATATTTACTCATAAATTCAGGCTTAAGGGGGGGTGTTAGAATAATCAACCCATAGTTACCTACCCTAGACATTAATTTTGATTATTTTTGTCTTATTACCTAGTTTCCTGGATTTCACTCTATGCTAGTTGCCTTCTACAAGTCCTAGAAGTCAACACATGCTAAAAATGAGTCATGGGGAACTTGGGAAACATCCTAGAAACCATATTTATCATGTCTGATTTATTCTAGATCCTCCAAAGCACATATCTACTTTTTCTGAAAAGCTATCTGTTTTATTGAGATTTAAGGCAAAAGGAAAAGCTAGACTAGGTGTAGTTGACTTGTTTTTTTACCACATCATCCTCCCTCCTTTTATCCTAATAAAAGCATGTATGATTTGTATTTCTATCCCTCCTTAGCTTTCCTACTTGACTTAGCCAATTCCTGAGCATCTTGGTGGATTTGGAAACTGCTTTATGCACCTATGGGGGATTTGACTAGATTTAGTAAGCCTGCTTTTTGACCTTTTCGAATGGCATCCTTATGCATTTGAATATCTCATGTAATTATATATTGCATCAGCCTATTACTTCATAAGGTTAGATATTGTACACTTATTGAATATGGATCAGTGTTATGCTCCAATTTCAGTCTCCTTTGGTGTGAATTTTGCATGTTTGATTAGCAATTTTGTAAGTGTAATTTTTCTATCTCTTGGGTTCAATTCCCACACCTATGGATCTAAGAAGAATAAATTTGAAAATAATTTATTTCCATATTGTGAAAAGGGATATCATCTTGAAGAACATTGTATGAGGAAGCAACTTGATGAGATGTCCACTCTTCTCAAGAAGCACACCATTGCTCCTCCAAGAGAAAAGAATCTTGATGAAGAAGCACTGACATAATATGCTGAAAGGTGTCATGCTTTGAAATAAACTCTCTCACAACAATACTAAACAAAACATTCTCATCAACCATCTTAGCAATTATAAAACATCTCAGCAATCATCAGTATAACAATACTACAACAATCATCATCAACAATCAACAATCAACAATATAACAATACTGTGGAAATTGTCTCAATAATCATCAAACATCTCAACAACCATCATCAACAATCGTCAACAACCAACAGTATAACAATACCTAGGATACATCTTTCCCTTCAACGTCTCGAAGCAACATCACGGTGAATTCTCTGGTAGATCCATCCGAGCACTTTATCTAACTTACTAACTCTTCCGAGCCAAACAAGACTAGTTAGATAGATGGATCTCCATGGGGAACAAATAATCCTTGTCTATCTTACTAATAAATTCAGTCTAAATAAATTAGAAATATAGAATCAATTTGGACACATGGAGTTCAACACAATTGGATATGAGTTGTCTAAACAAGATTTAGTTCTTGAAGAGGCATTTATCTTCATCACTGGAATGGATGGTGATTTCATTATCAATGAAACTTGTTTAAAGATATTATGATTATAGATTTTAGGCTTCGTAGTTAGTTGACTTAGGAGTTTGTTGGGAATGTTTGTATATTTATTTGTGTTGGTTGGGAGGCTTGAGAGTTTCTTGTTTCTTATTGGAGATCTATTGTGGACTGGTTTTTGTTATAGAGATATTGGAATGGAGAATATTTGTATAATGTTATGGTTTTTTTTATAGTTCAATGAAAATATAGAAGTTTTTTTTTATTAAAAAGAATCATGAATTTTAAGTGTATAAGCTGATCCCAATAAGAGTGTCTTATTCCAAGTGTATAAGGTGTATAATGGTAAAAAATCATAAGAAAAAAAACTAGAGATCTTAAATATGTGGAAATTGTTGACTTAAAGGCCCTTTACAATATTAATAGATACAATCTCTCTTGACTTAATGGTTGAAAAATGGAATTACACATTTTCACATGCATTCAATTGTTTCCACAACATTATTACACATTTTCAATTCAATATGCTTGCTAGATTTTGGCATGTCTACATATAACTCTAATAAATTTCTCCAACAATAAAGACATTCCATCATCTTAAACAAAACAAAAAAAGCAGGGTTTAAGACATCGTTGATCTTTGGATGTTGTGGATAGGGTTTCCTCCTCCTAGTTGTATGCCTAACTACCTCTACAACCATGATAGCTTGGAGACATGATTTGTACCGCTAGTAATGTGATATCATTTCTCACACAATATACTTCAAGATAGTGCAATTGTGGAAGCTTCCCATCAAGAGCCATTGCTTAATGATGTTAGATCACCAGATGTAGAACCTTCATACAACATTGATTATAGAGCATACATGTTACATCTCAACATGTTGTCCATTCATATCCCAAGATATTATTGTGTCCTAAGGCATGCTTGATTTATTTATATTAAAGACATTGGGAGGGGGGAGGAGAATTTTTGGGATATACTAATATGTATGTGAATTCTGAACCATCATCTATTTCATCAGAGTATAAATGTTGGATCATATTCTATCTCGTCACTGCATGAGTACTGGGTCATATTCTATATTGAATCATCTTCTTCTAGTATCAGTATGTGTATACTAGAACATCATCTATAACTTCATCATTTGCAACATCTGTGCATGGATACTAATAAAATAAAAATATCATTACCATGTTAGTGCTAAACTCAAACAAAAACTAATGCTGAATCATCATCTACATTACCAACATAGATATGATGGAACATCTATGACATAATTAGTATAGGAATATTGAAGTAACATACATCAACAGTCATCAGTATAACATCATTCATACTAACTCAATCAATCAATCGATCAATCATCAATACTAAAGAAAACATACATCACAACAATACTGAACAAAACATCTCATCAACCATCTCAGTCATCATCAGTATAACAATACAACAAAAATCATCTCAACAATCATCATTAGCAATCAGCAATCAACAATATAACAATACTACGACAATTGTCTCAATAATCATCAAACATCTCAACAACCATCATCAACAATCATCAACAACCAACATTATAACAATACTGAGGATACATCTTTCCCTTCAACGTCTCGAATCAACATTACGGTAAGTTCTCTGGTAGATCCATCCGGGCACTTTGTCTAATTTAATAAATCTTTAGAGACAAACAAACCTATTTAGACAGATGGATCTCCATGGGGAGCAAATAAGTCTTGTCTAGCTTACTAACCAATTCAGTCCAAACAAGCCTAGATAGACATACTAATCCCCCTAATACAAATAGGCCCGTTGTGGCTTACTAACCCTTTCAGGACAAACAATCCTACCCATACATATGTTAGAATAATCAACCCATGGTTACCCATATTCAACATTAATTAAATCATTTTTGTCTTATTCCTAGATTCCAAGATTCCCTCTCTATGCTAGTTAACTTCTACATGTTCCTAAAAGTCAATACTTGCTAAACTGGGTCATAGAGCACTTTGGAATCATCCTGGAAACATATTTATCATGTCTGCTTTATTCCTGGCTCCTTAAAGTGCATATCTATTTTTTCTGAAAGCTGCCTTGCTTTACAGTAGTTTTAAGGCATAAAGGAAAAGCTAGTCTAGGGTAACTTGCCTTGTTTTTTGACCACATCATCCTCCTTCCTTTTCTCCATACAAAAGCATGAATGATTTTTCTTTCCACCACTTATTAGCTTTCCCACTTGCTTTATCTAATTCATGAGGATCTTCATAGATTTGGAAAGTCCTTTTTACACCTATGAGGGATTTGACTTGATTTAGTAAGCCATCTTTTTGACCAATTCGAGTAGAAACCTAGTGCTTTCAATTTCCAAATGGTATTAGAGAATTTGTATAGTGATTTCTCTCCTTCCAAATTGTTATTGCAGGTTCGACATCACTGACTGGGAAAGCATTCTGCTAACTGAAGGGCACATGAGCTAAGATATGGACCAATCTCAAAGGATCATCTTGAATCCATTCAATTTATTCAAATGGAAAGCTGAGATGGAGATTTTGTTGAGAGATAAAGGTATCTATAGGGTTACCATGGCTAATAAGTCAGATCCCAGTGCAGCTGCATAGAAAATCAAATGGCACAACAAGAGGGATGAGGCCTATGGTCTTCATGGTATTTTGGGTTGAGGCAGCTATAAAATGTGCATCCTATATCCAGAATAGGGTGCCATGTAAGTATCTTGATGGTATTACCTATTTCAAATCTTGGAGTGGGCGCAAGCTAGATGTGACCCATTTCAGGATTTTTGGCTCAAAGGATTAGGATATAATTCCAACTGAAAAGAGGAAGGCTTTGTAATCCCAAAGCCAAGAGTGCCTTATTTTTTGGGTATTTTAAATATATAAAAGGGTACAAGCTCCTAAAATTTATCACTAACAAATATTTCATTGAAAGAAGTTTTCAGTTCGAAGAAGAGCCTTTAGCTGCAGTTGAAGTTGGACAGTCCTATTCACCACCACAGCCATTGATTGTAAGTGAAGAGACTAATGAGTTTTCTAATTCTGATATGTCTGATAATGATGAATTAATTATAGATCGTAACATCCCTGCAAGACCAAAGTGGGAATAAAGACCATTCATGCAGCTGGGGAACTAGCTGGCAATCCTAATGACACTAGGAGGACTAGATCTAAATTGGAGAGTGCCCTTTGTGTGAAAGATCCACTCTTTGCTGAGAAGTGTTATTTGATGATATATTTTGATCCAAATACATATGAATATGCAGCACATGATCCAAGATGGAAAAAAACCATGAAATAAGAATTCAGCTCGCTCCATAAGAACAACACATGGGAATTGGTTGATCTCCCCCCCAGGAAGAAAGCTAGTGAAGTGTAAGTGGGTTTTTAAAACTAAGTTTTTTGTTGATGGTTCACCTTTGAAGAATAAGGAAATATTGGTAGCCAAGGGCTACTCACAGGTACATGGTATTGATTACAATGAGACCTTTGCACCAGTGTCAAAGATGGATTCCATAAGGCTTGCTCTGGCCATTGCAGCTTTGAAGCAATGGGAGATACATCACATGGATGTAAAGTGTGCCTTTCTAAATCAAGATCTGAATGAAGAGATTTATATGCAGCAACTAGGAGGTTTTGTATCTAATCCATATTTATTGTGTAGGTTAAATAAATCATTGTATTGGATCAAGCAAGCCCCCAAGGCTTGGTATGCAAAGATTGATGGATTTCTACTGTCACTAAGTTTTGTTCGATGCAAGTCTGATCCTAATGTATATTTGAATCTAATTCGTGGTTCTTTAATGATTATTTTTCTCTATGTGGATGACCTATTGATTACAGGAATTTCAAAGAAAGAGATTTCCTCCTTGAAGTATGCCATGAACCATGCCTTTTCTATGACAGATTTGGGATTGTTGAGCCAACTCTTAGGTCTCGAAATTTCTCAATCCCAACATGGAATGAAGGTTCATCAGTCAAAGTATGCTTCATATTTTCTCACCAATTTCAGCATGAAATATTGCAAGCCAAGCAAGACTCCATTCCTTTCACGAGTTAAGCTTGAAGAAGCAGGTTCTTCTCGTATGGTAAATAATACACTGTATAGGCAGTTGATTGGGTGTTTTATTTATATTACACATACACAAAATGGATTATCTTCTACAGTTAGTGTGGATTCAAGATACATGGATCATCCTCATGAGATCCATTGGAGAGTAGCCAAGAGGATCCTAAACTTTGTTCAGGGAAGAAGGACCCATGGGATTTTCTACAAAGCAAAATCTGACTTAGAGCTAGTTGGTTTTAATGATAGTGATTGGGCAGGTGCCAACACATATCAAAATTATACCTCAGGATATGTGTTCATGCTTGCATAAGTACCAATCAGCTGGTCAAGTAAGAAGCATAGTACTATAGCACTCTCATCTATAAAGGCAGAGTATAAAGGAGTTGTAAATGCAACTAATCAATGTTTATGGTTGTAGAGGATACTTGGAGAATGTGGTTTTGAATCAGAGTTTTCAACAATCATATATTGTGAAAATCAAAGCACCATTCGAATCTCCATTGATCCAGTTCAAAGACAAAGAACCAAGCACATTGAGATCCATATGCACTATATCAGGGAGCTTGTGCATGATGGTACCATTTCTCTACTCTACTGTGCATATTTAGAACAAGTAGCAGATATCTTCACCAAAGTATTATGTGAGAAGACCTTTAGTAATATAAAATCACTGTTGGGTATTGTTTTTCATGTGGTGAAGAATGATTGATAACAAGATTTTCAAAATTTTGTTTCCTGTCCATGTTTAAGGGAGGATTTACCCACCGGGTTTTTGCCTCTTTCCTTCACTGTATGGACATGCAGTATGTAAAAGGGTGACTAAGCCTTATTGCTAGGCCCTATAATTTTTTGATATTTACTCATAAATTCAGGCTTAAGGGGGGGTGTTAGAATAATCAACCCATAGTTACCCATATTTGACATTAATTAAATCATTTTTGTCTTATTCCTAGATTCCTAGATTCTCTCTCTATGCTAGTTGACTTCTACATGTTCCTAGAAGTCAATACTTGCTCAAATGGGTCATGGAGTGCTTTGGAATCATCATGGAAACATATTTAGCATGTATGCTTTATTCCTGGTTCCTTAAAGCGCATATCTGCTTTTTCTAAAAGCTTCCTTGCTTTGCAACATTTTTAAGGCATAAAGGAAAAGATATTATAGGGGAACCTGCCTTGTTTTTTGACAAGATCATCCTCCTTCCTTTTCTCCATACAAAAGCATGAATGAGTTGTCTTTCCACCACTTATTATCTTTCCCACTTGCTTTAGATAAGTTTGATGTCTTGGGAGACTCAGACTGAGACGATTAACTTGAGTTACCGCTTAGTCATAGAATTTTCCTGTTGAGACTCATATTCTTTACTCGTTGGGTAAACCTTGTCTAACTCCAACCAAAAATTAGAAAAGTTGAAATCCGACCAAAAATTTAACAGGTCGAACATCGATCAACCACTTTTGGTTGAGACACTTTTGTGGACTTTGACCCGACACCTTTTTACCTCGACAACTCTTACTCGAATTCGACCATTTTTTTTCTTTCTTTGACCTACTTACTTGACTTCGATTGACTTACTTGAATTCAACCACTTTTACTTCGACCACTTTTAGTTGAACTTTTATAAAAAAGATTTCTTAATCTAAAGACTTATAATATGAAAAACAATTTTCACCAACTTGTAACTTGGGTTAAACCTCGACACGACCATATTGCAATAAAATCACAATATCATATAACCAAATATTAAGTAAGGCTTGTGTTGACCACTATGTCGTAAAAAATAAAAATTTTACACAGTGAAATGTAAAGGATTGGGGATACCCATTCTATTCTATCTGATCATTATTCTCCTTGGAATTTTGGGAGAGCATTTTCCAAAACAAAATAAATCTGGTACAGAACCTGATATTCAAGATAGGTGAAGCCTTACCTTTAGGAGCTATAAATTGCTTGGATGTTGGTACCATCTCGGGGGGACTTGTATTGAAACCAGGAACAACTCTGTGTCATGGTTGGGTACTGGAATGTGGTAGTTCCCAAGTTATTCAGGTGACATATCTGAGATCATAATTGTCTATGTTCTTATTACTTCTGTGTGCTTAACTATGTAGGGTTCTAGCCATTAATAAACTACAAATTTCAGGTATGAGTTTTTTACCTTCTCTAAGTTCTTACAGATTTTATGAAAGTAGGGTTTATAATCTTGTTTGTAAATATGCACATTGAATGTACGGTTCAACTAGGTTTTTCATTTATTTATAGAATCTTAATCTGAACTATTTCTATATAAACTCTAGGGGTATATTTGATGTTACAGGTTGATTTATTGATTAAACATTAAAATCAGCCATTAATTCATAGATAGGAATTTTATAGTTTAAAGTTTCTTACTTTTATTTAAACAATTGCTCAAATGATTTAACTGTCAAACATAAATGTAAAATTAAAATAGAGATTTAATAAATATAGGTAAAGTAAACCTTATTAGTAAGTGTTGGTGTTGGTCGGATGGTTTTGTCTTTTCCTTCCTTGGTCATACTGTTTCTTCCTGCATTCATATGCATAATGACCAAATTTATTACAATAACAACATTGAATTTTTTATTTATCAAAACTATGACCACTTTCCTAACTTGGGTTCTAATTATGTTCTCTACCAATGACATTTGCAGGACTGATGTTGTGTCCTCCTCTGGAATAAATTCTTCCTTTGCCTCTAGAATTGTTTCTCCCTCCACCTCTACGACGACTTATGGATGATTGTGCTGCAAATGAACCTTCCAATAATGTATTTGATATATTCATTTTGTGTGCGCGATTGATGATTGAGGCTTGCAACTCATCAATGGTAAAAACTGACATGTATTTGTTTTCTTCCAAGGTCACAACCAAGGATTCAAATCTTGGGGGAAGAATTCTAAGAACTTTCTCAACAACCTTTCTGTATTCTATGTTTTCTCCATGACATTTCAGTTGATTTATCATACCAACAACTCTAGTGTAGAATGAGTGTACTGACTCTATATCTTTCACTGACAGAGATTAAATATCTCTTCTAAGAATCTGTAACTTGGAAGTATTTAGCTTGTCCAAACCTTGATACATGGTTTCCAATGTATCCCATGCTTGATTAGCGGTATTTGTTGCTTCTACTCTTGGGAGTATGATTTCATGCATGACTTGGTGTATGCAGAAAAAAGCCTTTCCGTATTTCTTCCTATGTTTCCTTGGGGAATCTTTCTCAACTTGTGTGATATTGGTATATGTCACATGATCTGCTGGTTTTGCATAACCATTCTAGACAATATCCCAAACATCTTGACCTATGAACAAATACTTCATTGTTAGAGATTGAATACTCATTTTTCTTTCTTGTAAAAATTGGAGTTTGTAAATTCGACATATGTGAACCAGAAGTGGAAGCCATTTTTTAATTTTCCTTAGTAAATTACTTTTTTAAGACAAGGTTTCTTTCTTAAACCTGCTTTGATACCAAATCTTAGGATACTCATACTGAGACATTTAACTTGAGTCACCACGAGTAGTCATAAAATTTTCTTATGGAGCCTCGACTTATTTTTACTCCTCTGGAAAATCTTGTCTAACTCTGACGTGTTGATTCCTAGAAAATTCCCAGGTATCGATAGTAGGGATTACCCCTGATAACTGATCCCAACTAGATCATTCACCATTTGGTATGGGGAACCTGGCCGGCTAACATCCTGGATACTATATAATTAGAGTTTTTTTAAGTCTTTACCAATTGCGGCTCGGTCCACCGTTTATGCAATTTTCATTATATGGATGAAATGCATATTCCTAAGCTAAATGGAGGTGACCAATGAATAAGAAACTCACTAGAGATGTGTAGGTTCTTACCTCCTATATTACCACTCTCGCTCCTCAATCACTTGTATAAATCTAAATCTAAGCAAATTTATTATTTTCTAGTCTATTCTAATCTAAAATATCCTATCATCTTGGGGAGAAAATGTAGAAGAATAAGAGTGATGTATTGTAATTATCTATAATGAATCTTGCAGCTAACTGTTCCAATTCCATACACATAGTTCTAGTAAAAATATTAACAAAGATAGGTTTGAAATAAGAAAGCATTCATTACTTAATTTCTACACATAATTTTATATGAAAAAAAAAATCATTCATCATTAAAGAAATAGTGCATAAAGTCAGAACGATCTCATAGTTATACGAAAACTCAATAGAAGTAATTCTAGATTCGAAATTCCACATAATCCATGTAAAAACCCGTGTAGTCCTTTCCCAGCAAAATGGTCCTTCTTTATTAGTAGAAAAATTAGTTCTTCTTACAAATAAATCAGCCTTCTTGTGCCAGGGAAAAGTCCCCTCTATTCTACCTCCTACATTTATTTATAATACAATTACAAATGACTTCTCAACTTCCCTAACTTTTGGAATTCCAATATATTGTCCTTTAGTGCCTTGCACTTAGAAAAACTAATAAATTACATAAAGTGACAAAATACATAAAATGACAAAATTCAAGTAGGCTGAGCCAGTTTTGAAATGTATTACCCCCATGCATTAACTTCCTCTATATTAGTCTAATAATCTATTGGATCCAACAATCTCATGGTTACTTAGTGTAAGACTAGACATGTCTCCACATTTGTCACTTTTGCTGGAGTTAATCTATATAGGTCTTCCAAGAGATAATTACTAATAGAGACTTGTGCAATCCAGGTTTTAACCACTTCTTCACTTAAGATTTCAATTTTCTAAATGTTTTGTTCATGTTCACGCAATCTTTCTTGGAGATACTCCTTATCCCGATCGTTATTTGAGAAGTCATTTACTTTTCCAGCTGAATAAAGTTGGAATTTATTATGGACTTGGCACATCTTTTTGTAGAAATCCATGCATTTCTCGAGAGTCTTTTCAATTTCACTATTCAATCTTACAGAAGATTTTATGCAAAATTCCAGGAGTGCCAATTCTATTTTTAGACCTCCTGTTGTCTTCGGAGGCAAGTGTTCGAGAAAATTTGAATTGTATTGTACCTAAGTCAGCTGGATTTGAAATTTCTTATCAATTTCTAGTAGTATTGTCCCGAAATTGAGTGATTCATCCTTTATTTCATTCAATATTGTCTCATCCCACTTGACCTTATATATCTCATTTGCTAGACTTGCTTGGAATTGATCGATATTTCTCCGGATCATGCAGGATTGATCATGGAAAGAGGTAATATGAGGATCCCTTTCATTGTCTGTATTAAGCTGAGTCTCCAACAATATGTTCTGCACCAATAGTTCCTCTACCTAGGTTCTTAGTTCCCCCGCTTGTTTGTTTGCCACATATTTCTGTGATTCTAATTCTAAACTTTTGTCCTCAAAATCCTTTTCCTCTCCTTCCATAATGATAACCTGCACCTCTAGTGCATCCTTTTCCAATTCTAAAGTTTGATACTCCCTTTGAATCCTTTCCTTTTCTAAGAGGGTTGCCTCAAGTTTCCTTTTCAGTGCTATGCCTTCTCCTCTCTCCTTAACTAAAGTGTCTTTCATTTTAAGCATATTTTCATTATGATGTTCGACATCTTCCACCAACTTGTCGACATTATCATAATTAGCTTGTGCAACTTCTATATTCACAGATGCTAAGAATTTAGGGTCCTTATTAGTGCCTTCCACGGCGTTTTTTTCAATCACTATCACCATATCAGGTTGGGTTCCAATATTTAACATTTTCTCTTATCTTCTAACAATAGTTTTCCTTTCCTTATAAAAAAAATTGTATCTAAGCATGCCACTATATGCTACTTAGATGGGGTGTAAAGAACAAGTCCAAGTTCTGCAAGAGGAACGTGGCCTCCAGTAATCGTGCCACTTGATGAAGTAGGAAGGTCTATTGGATTGTCTTGGGTAGTGTCCTGGTCTAAATTTTCTCTTTCGTTACCCTCCTGCTCTTTATTTTTTAATTCTTCATCTGCTTTCTCTCCATCCTTTCGTGCTCTTTCTTCTGCTTCCTACTGTAATATTTGTTCCTCCTATTTTTTCCTTTGAGCCTCTTCAACTTATTTCTTTTCAGATTCTTCCTACTATCTCCGAGCCTCTTCTTCTTGCTTCCTTTCAGCCTCTTCCTACTGTAGCTTCAAGAGCTCTTCTTTCTACTTCTCGGTGGTGCTATTGCTACCTTTACCCCTGTTGGTGCTGCCTTTATTATTGAAAAATTTACTCAACACGGTCATGTTTCTATAATTTCTATACACCTATTCATCCTTATCGAAGTGATTAGAGTATTCATAGTGTACTCCAACAGTCGTACAATGATCTGCAACCTTTCCTTCCGCATCATTTCTATGGAAACTCTTCTCCCCAAAGAGATTTTTTTCCAAATTCGGAGGCGCTTTTGACCTAAGTAAATTTGTAACATCCAATGCAAAAGGGAAGTGGTGGGAATGCTTCCTTTGTCATGTTGAAGAGAAAGTTACCTACCTCATCTATGAATAACTACCTTATGGCTTCCTTATGGCCTAAATAGTCTATGGAAAATTTGGGTAGCAATGACAAGGCTTTGGAGCCTCCATACATTCTCAGGTAAGTTCCTTTCCAAGAGAAATAGTAATCCCCATATTTGCAAATAAATTCCATGGCGTTTTTCGACAAGTAGTCAGGCTCTTTAAGGAAGATAAGCTCATATCAAGGAATGAGATAATCTTCATATATAAGTAAAATCTTGAATACTTGTGCACCCAAAGAACTTGATAAGCAACATATATAGGGGTTTTGGTGTGATCCCAAGTGCGACCAAGCTTGGGGAATGGGTGTTTGCACATGATGCATTCAATTAGGTAAGAGGCCCTATAGAATTCTGACCTTCTCTGAGTCATACCTCCCTATGCGGTAGCTATACATGATGAAAAGCTACTTGATATAATATCTACCCAATTGAAAATTGTGCCTTCAAAGGCTGTTATTTTTTCAACATTAAGCTAGCATTATTAGGATCTTTAACTGAGAGAATAACAAGTACATAAATCAAACACAAGAGACAATGAACACAGTGTTTTTCCTCAGGGAAACCATAAATGGAGAAAACCCTGTAACTTCCTCAGAGATAGAATTAGCACCAAAACAGTAAGTGGTCTCCTAAGAATAGTAATCTTCTTCTTGTCTAGCCCCAGTGTCTTCTCCTTCCTCAACTATGTGCTACACTTGAGTGTGTATGAGTTGTGTGTTAAATAGAGACTCCAGTTCTCTATTTATACTAATCCTGACATGACTAAAACCCTACTAGGGCCGACCTCTACTAGGAGAGTCTAATAACCCTAGTGCCCCGGAACTGTGGGGACTTTAACGCTTAGACAATCGAAGGGTTACTCACTATGAATTGACATGGCTTGTTTATATTATTGATCCTCCCGATCGAAACATCGGGGCATGACAACATGACTCAATTACATTATAGATACATCTCGTAATAAACATCGGGTTACAATACATAGATGAATACATTATGAAGTTACAAATACATCAACACTCCCTCTTAACTAGGAAGGTTTTCTTTCGACACAATTTTCAGCACTGGTCTTCTTCTCTGTATCAATTGGATCATCTTGTCATCTGCATCTTCAAGTATTCTTAGTCTTCGGGTCATCTTCATCTTTGGATCTGGATCATCTCTCGATCTGGATCATCATTAGACATCATCACTGGATCTGGATCATCACTCGATTTGGATCATCACTAGCCATCATCACTGAATCCAGATCATAACTAGATCTAGATCATCAAGGGTGATATCTCATGATTCTTCTCATCACAGGAAGTTCTACATAGCTAGCCCTTTTTCATGCTGGTTGTAGGCCTATCCTCCATGTATGTCTTCTTCAGCACTTATATCTGACCTACTCGTCAGAAAGGCACATTACTCACATCCATCCAGGTGGAAACACATCCTACCACAGTGATGGAAGACTCTCACCCAGGACGGAACACATCCTACCACAATGATGAAATATTTCTACACATTAACCCAGGCCGGAACAAATCCTACCACAATGATGAAAGACTCTCACCTAGGCCGGAACACATCCTACCACAATGATGAAATATTTCTACACATTCACCCAAGCCGAAACACATCCTACCATAATGATGAAAGACTTTCACCCAGGCCAGAAAACATCCTACCACAATGATGAAAGATTTCTGCACTTACATTCACCCAGGCCAGAACTACCACAATGATGAAAGGGCTTGCACTCATATATAATCTTGTAGAAACCAATCCTACAGTCATATATGAATGGCCCCCAGTCCTCCTCAACTGAGCTACCTGGTAACTGACCAGGTGCCTCCATTCTCCTAGAGAATGGCAGTTTC
This sequence comes from Pseudotsuga menziesii, assembly GCA_001517045.1. Taxonomy (NCBI): domain Eukaryota; kingdom Viridiplantae; phylum Streptophyta; class Pinopsida; order Pinales; family Pinaceae; genus Pseudotsuga; species Pseudotsuga menziesii. Next base: position 119,101 of record LPNX010020724.1, on the reverse strand, counting down.
CCTTACATCTGACTTGCTCGTCAGAATGGCCAACACTCACATATAACATGGAAGGAACCTAATCCTTTAGCCATGATAGAATGGTTCAGCCCTTACATCTGATCAAGTGGGAACACATCCCTCTATCACATCAGAATGGCCACTCAGTCCTAGACTAAGTGTTCTCGGTACCTCACCAGGTAGCTCCATTTAATGAATGGCAATTTCCCTTACATCTGTCCTACTCGACAGAATGGACAGCACTCATATCTGGCATGGAAGGAAGCAATACTCTCACCATGAAAGAATGGCTCATCCCTTATATTTGACCTACTCGTCAGAATGGCTATGGATCTCAACACTCATATCTGACATGGAAGGAACCAATCCTCTCACCATGACAGAATGGCTCAGCCCTTACATCTAACCATGGAAGGAACCAATCCTCTCACCATGTCAGAATGGCTATGGGACTCATCACTTTCCCTTGGAGGAAACCTCTATCTGGAGAACACCAAGCTTCTCCCTGAAGTACTCGAACTTCACCCTAGCCAATGGATTTGTCAATACATCAGCTATCTGTTCCTCCGTCGCAACATACTAGAGCTTCACTGCTCCCCTCTGCAACATATCCCTAATATAGTGGTACTTGATCTTGATATGCTTTGACTTGTCATGGAACACTGGATTCTTTGACAACTTTACGCAACTCTGGTTGTCACAATGTATACAAGTAGCATCCAACTAGAGATCAAATAAATCAGACAGTAGCTTCCTTAGCCATACTGCCTCACAACTAGCTGAACAAGCTATGACATACTCTACTTCAACTGTACTCAGTGCCACATAGGATTGCTTCCTGCTAAACCAAGAGATCACACCTGATTCCATACTGAAGCAACACCCTGAAGTGCTCTTCCTATCGATGGCATTGCCTGCCCAATCTAAATCAACATAACCCTCTAGGTTAATCTTTTGATTTGCATCATACTTGAGCCCATAATCAACTGTACCCTTATGGTACCTCAGAATATGCTTTGCAACAATCAAGTGAACATGTCTCAGATCTATCAAGAACTGGTTCAAGGTGTTCATGGCAAAGCAAATATCAGTTCTCATGTTCGTCAGGTACATCAATGACCCAATCATCTAATGATACATCGTAGCATCAATTGACTCTGATGAAGCATCATTTAATAGATTTAGGTTCGATGGCATAAGTGTGGCCATAATCTTGTAGTCCATCATCCCAAACCTCTTCAGGATCTCTACTGCATACTTCCCTTGTCCAAGGAATATTCCATCTGCATTCTACCACACCTCCATACCTAGAAAGTAATGCATCATCCCCAAGTCCTTCATTTCGAACTCAGCAGCAAGCTTTCTCTTCGTATTAGCAATCAACCCATCCCTACCTGTCACAAATAGATCATCTACATATAGTAGAAGCATCACTCGGTTGCCATCTTAAACCTTGTAGTAAAGGTTGGAATCTCCTTTACTCTTGGTAAATCCCAAACTGGATAGAAAGCTATCAATTCTACTGTACCAGGTCCTGGGTACCTATTTCAAACCCTAATTGCACTTGATTGGCCCTAACAACATGATGAAACTACAATGAAATACCATTTTGGGGGCGGTTTTTCTAGACTCCCCCCCCCCTTGGGAAAAAAAAATATTAGGTCTTTGGGGGCAGTTCTTAAAACCCTCCCTCAAAAGTCTTCAGAATTGGACTTTAAAAGTCCAATTATCGAGACTTTGTTTTTTTTGCGGGGGGGGGGGTTTAGAAAGACCCCCCTAAGGGTGTTTTTGAAGGTAGTTTTTAGAACGCCCCTACCAAAAAATTCATGAGAATTAGACTTTTGGGGGAAATTGTTTTAAATAAAAGTTCAATTCTCATAAATTTTGGAGGGGTTTTTTTAAAGACCACCCCTAAATACATTTTCAAGGCAGCTTTAAAAAAGTCATCCCTCTAAAATTCTTGAGAATTGAACTTTTGGCGATGGTTTGTAAAAACTCACCTCCAATTGTTAAATCATCATGAAGTTTAAGGTGGGGGGGCTTAGAAAGACTACTCCTAAATATATGTTTGAAGGAGGAATTTTTAAAACCCCCATAAAAATCAGAGAATTTTACTTTTGGAGGCTTAGAACCAATTGTTGTGAAGAGTACTTGATAGCTTTGAATGAAAGGTATGGAATGTATTGGTGTATTGGGTACCCCTTGGCATTTCCCATCACAAAAAGTTGTCCATCTTGCATAATGGTCATTGTAGTTTTTTCCAATTAGGTATAATTCCTCCTTGAGGACATAAAAAAATTCGTTAAAGTGGGTACATATTTGAAATTCTACACACAGTAAATGCCTCACTTGTCTTTGACATGAGGAAGGGAATTTTGGAGTTAAGGTGATATTCTCACCACTAGGAAAATATTTAAGAAAGCAATAATCCCTTAACAAACGTAACCATTTCTCTCAAGCATCAACATCTATTTTTCCTTCAAAAAAAGAAATGTAAAATTTAACTTGCACCTTAAAGGGCATAACACATTTGAAGTGGTTGCTTAATGAAGGTGCCCTTGTTGCGATATTGTCTTGTCATAGGATTTGCATGAAATTATCCATAAACTCATTCTTTTGTTTCCCAAGGACTTATGTAAACAACACATTGATTGGATCTCCTACTTTGTTGTATTTCTTTTCATTTTCCATGGGAGGCCACTTGGGCCCAAGGGAAGTCTTCACTGTGTTTGGTTAGTTTGAGGCCCAACTCCATGTACCTTGACCTTCTTGGATACATGCACATAAAAAAAACAAAGACCGGATTGCTCTAGTACCAATAATCTAGATGATGTTGTGAATGAAATGAAGAAAACAATAATAAATGAATAAACAAACATATTGCAAAGAGCATAGTGCTATAGGGAAATCCAAACTCGAGTTAACAAAAAGGAATTGCAAATATATTAGTGCAATAGAGGAATCAAAACTCAATTAATTAATGAAATAGTGAAAACACTACAATATTCGAAGTAATACAAATTGGCTACAATGGTGGTAGCTTATCTACGGGAAGAGATATGTTGGTTATGCTCATTCACAAAATTCCCTTAACAAGGGTTTGAAACTAAATTTTAACCTAAATGTTAAAACCCTAAGAGCCATAACCCTTTTCCTAGGAGATGAGGTGGCAAAAGGAATGCAGGATTCAAGAAGCCTAATGGAAACACAATAGCTCAAGGTTCGAGTTTCACAGTCCAACTCCATTTGGGTTTTTCATGGACTGTTCCAAAGTTTATTTTAAGATGTATGTGTTTGGCTAGCTTAATAATCATAAAAAATGCATGAGACACGCTAGAAAAGTGCCTTAAGAGTTTAGGTGTTGCAAAATTGTTGTAAAACTCACAAAGTGTAGGATTGTTATGCGTTGGTGGCAAATTTGGGTGACCACTTGAATCAACCACTTATATTGTCTCTATTTTGTGAGTCTCCATTTCCTATTATTTTTTTGGGTGACACTTTTTAAAAACCAATTTACTAAATTACATTGACATATTTAGGTAGAAGATTTTGTTTAATTCATTTTCAAAATGTTTTGTTTCACATAAGGCTATAAACCCAATTTATATTCAATGTTTCAAAAGTAAAATCAAAATCAAAATACATATTAATATAATTAGGTAATTTATAAACCCAATTTACATGACATGGTGTTTTCATTATGTTGATAATAAAGTTGTAGAGTGATTCTAAATTGGCACAAATTAAGATGCCCCAATTTTGTCATGTTTTGCATCATGAGCATTTGAAAAAAAGACGCCATGTGATGATAGTTTTGATGCAAGGGCCATGTATTGAAGTAGTGTACCCGTTGGCACAATTTTTTGTATTTTTAAAGGTTAATGTGTTTTTTAACATCACTGTTGTTGTGAATAATCCCACAAACATTGCAATGGTGAGATGGAGACATTTTATAGGGTGTATCCCACTCCAAAATCTTTGTCGATTCAGAGGTTGTATTTTGGTGCTAACATCATCCATGGTTTTGGTGTCATGCTTTCTGGACCAATTTTGGATTGGGGTTGTTATCTTTTTTCTACCCCAAGCAAAACCTTGGAAAATTCCTAATTCTTAGCTAGAATATCTTGATGGAGATTGGAAACAATTCTCACTAATTGATTGACCCAAAATTAGACGCTTGTGGTTGTTGTCTCTGTGATGCTATAATATATATTTATAAATTGAGATATCCCTATGTTCACATACAATTCACCAATTAATGTGATAGTGTCCACTCAATATATTGTTAATATCATTCATGATCTTAATACCATATTGAATAGGTAAATTTTAGCTTATGGTTGTTATCTATTTGATGTTTTTTTGTAAGATATAATATATTTATACTAATAAGAAGGAAATCTAAAAAGGATTAGGTTTATGTTCTACCACACACAAAACCAAACCAACTACAAAATAATAAATTGTCATTTGTGACCCACATTCTCTTACTACTCATGATTAGCTTTCTCTACTCCGAGAGAATAAAATCAATACTCGAAATTAACTTGGAAAAAACTATGATAATTGTAAATAAAAATGAGACCTTAAAAGAGACTGATCTAAGGAGTTGGCTTATCATTAGAAATGGAAATCGTGGGCACCTCATGTCATTGGGAATTTTTAGGAGCTCTTTCTACAAAGTCAAGACCAATGGCATATTTGACCAAAATATTGAGCTTAGCATCCAACTTTCTAATCTATTTTTGTATTTCATCTATTTGCAATAATAAATAATTTTGTTCCTCTTTATTGTACAATAATATTTTTCCCAAGAGATAATTATAGGGCCATTATATTTAAGTATTTAGTGTCCCTACAGTGATAGGTACCCACATCCGGGACCTGGGGTCCCATATTTATCTCAATCTCCTTCACCTTGATATAATCATGCTTAGTCTTAACCTAGTCTTCAACTTGAAAAAATTATTGTTGAACATTGGTTGGAATTTATTGAAGGTAGGTGGCCCCTGCTTCCATTACTTCCAACTTGACTATAGGATGTGAATTACAATCCCTACTTCTACGCATGTGTTTACCTTGACCTTGTCTTGCCATAGGAGTTGAAGCTCGAGACAAGCTACCTTTAGAGGGATGACAAACCCAATTAATGGGGATATAATTGATGAAGAGATTTTTCCTTTTTTAAGGAAAATAATCCAACATAAATGTAGAGAGGAAATGAATAGAGAATTAATCAAATTGAATTACAATGCCAATAGATCATTCCCTTGGTGGATAAAATCATTGTATAGAAGACTTCCACCACACTCAAAGAGGAAAACCCAATGAAGGAAAAGAGATAGAGGAGACACTAGAAGTCGAGGAAATTGTGCTATGAACCCTCGATAGTCTGCATATTAGGTTGGTGAAAGCCTAAATGCTCCTCACTTAAAATTATGAGTCCACTCAATTAGTTGTCATCAATTATATGATGTCCTCAAAAAAGTGGAAGATATATAAATTCGAAAGAAGATATTAAATATGGCTGTTACCATAATGAAGTCAGATGCAAGAGGAAAGGAATTGTTGCGCGTACAAGAGGCCGAGCTCTCCAAGTCTGAGAATTTGATTTAAGAAACACCACCTCGTCATTAATCTTTAATTAGAACATTCGTTCCTCTTTACAATTTCATTGGTTTGTTTGAAAAATCTTTTATCTTAGATTAAGACCATTTGAAAAATCTTTAAGACCATTTTTTGTATTTGAAAAATCTTTTATTTTAGATTAAGGTATTTTTTTATATGGAATAACCTTGTTTGTTTTTCTTTAATTGTTATATGGTCACTTTTCCTTTTGTACAATTACATACAATAATTTGATTGTTAAAAATAACCTAATGTTAACAGCTGAAACCTTAAGATATTTAGGTAGAACAGAAAGACCATTCTATTGACTTTCCTATTTGAGATTTTGATTGAACATGTCAGCGTAGTCTAGAGTCTTCTCTATTTAATATAAGAATGAATCTGATGCTTGAATTAATGAAAGAAGACCTTGATGGGTGTTTGGTTTCCAAGCAAAGCAAGAACTCATTGAGATCATCCTAACCTTGTTTTTATGTGGAGTGAAGTATTTTTTTAATAACCAAGAAGAGGCTATAGCCTATTTACATAGAGCATACTTGGAATGGGTTTATAGTGATCCCGAATGAAAAACCTCAAATGGAGAAAGTTTCAAATGTTGCAAAGAATTATTGAAGTTATTCAAGTTGTTAAACCAAAAATGTTGCTTCTTACTTTTGATTTCATGTAGGATAGCTAATATATTGGCATTTACATATACAAACTCTCTTTATAAAGCAATAAGCTTTATAATATAAAAAGAGTTTTGCTATAATTATATATGGATTTGCTTTTGTATGTAGTTTTCATATTTTTTCATAAATACATTAAACAACATTTTTGAACATTTAATAAATAATATTAAAACAAATAAATTAGAAATATAGAATCAATTTCGACACATGGAGTTCAACACAATTGGATATGTGTTGTCTAAACAAGCTTTATTGCTTGAAGAGGCATATATCTTCATCACTGAAATGGATGGAGATTTCATTATCAATGAAACTTCTTTAAAGATATTTTGATGATAGCTTTTAGGCCTCCTAGTTAGTTGATTTAGGTGTTTGTTGGGAATGTTTCTATATTTATTTGTGTTGGTTGGGAGGCTTGAGAGTTTCTTGTTTCCTATTGGAGATCTCTTATGTACTGGTTTTTTTGTTTATAGAGATCTTGGAATGGAGAATTTTTGTATAATGTTATGGTGTGTTTTATAGTTCAATGAAAATATAGAAGTTTTTTTTAATGAAAAAAATCATGAATTTTAAGTGTATAAGCTGATCCCAATAAGAGTATCTTATTCAAAGTGTAAAAGGTTTATAATGGTAAAAGGATCATCTTCTATCTCGTCAATGCATGAGTCCTGGATCATCTTATATCTGCAACATATGTGCATGGATACTAATAAAATAAACAATATCATTATCATGTTAGTGCTAAACTCAAACAACAACTAATGCTAGGCATATAAATGATGGAACTTCAATAACACCATCAGTATAGGGTAAATGGTATTTCCTGAACATAGGATTTTGTTTATTTTGAATTTAATTCTATGTAATTTTATGTTTATTTTATTTCTAAAATTGGTTTCATTTTTTTTTAAATTAAGATATTTTTTTTTAATGAAATAACCTGGTTAAATGGTATTTCATGAATATAGGATTTTATTTATTTTGAATTTAATTGGATGCAGTTTTATGTTTTTCATTTTAAAATGTTATTGACCAATAACATTGTGTTTTTTTCCTTAATTGTTATATGGTGATTTTTTTTTTCTATATTTACATACATTAATCTCATTGTTAAAAATAACCTAATGTTAATGCCTGAAACCTTAATCTCTTTAGGTGGAATAGAAAGACCATTCTATTGACTTGCCTATTTGAGATTTTGATTGAACAAATCAGCCTAGTCTAGAGTCTTCTCTATTTAATATAAGAAGGAATCTAATTCTTGAATTAATGAAAGAAGACCTTGATGGGTGTTAGGTTTCCAAGAAAAGAAAGAAATCATTGCAATAGTCTTCAATAGTCTTCAACCTACGCATATTCTTCTAACGAGGGCTTTTTACATTGGTAATGGACAATCGAATAATTAACATTACAAGATTTTGAGAAAGCACACATAAATTGCATATTGTTTTAAATTTCTTTTCAATTATTTTCTTTTGTCTAAGATCCATGTTCTTAGCAGTTGCTTGAGTTTCTAGTTTATGGATTTCTGCTAAATTGCATTTCCTAGTGTACGGATTTCTGCTAAATTGCATTTTCTAGCAAAGAAATCAGCCACTTTAACATCATTCAAGTAAAACTTGTTTTTGCTTTGTTAAATATATTAGGTTCATAGTGAAGAAATTCCCATGGGTTAAATATATTAGGTTCATATTCTTGAGTGCAATATAGATTGTCATTGTTTACCTTCATTTTATAATATGACCTAGTGTATTTCGACTATCTATGAAGCAAAACATGGTTGATGGAGGGGACATTCATAAGCTAACTGTGCCATTGAAAATCTAGACACACTTCATTACATATCTTCCATACACACACACCAGTATGTGCATTTGGTGACAAAAAGAGAGAGCTCAATCATTGCAAAAGCTTCACTTTGTATTATTCCCTATTTGCTATGTAAAATTTTGGTTGAATCTAGTTCTTAGGAAAAATACCCCTACATATTCTAAGATGATGGAGTAAGAACCTCTCTATACCTTTCATGAAAGCATATTAAGAATATTTTGGTTGTCATTTGTTTTCTTTGCAGTGAAAGAACACAAACATGAAAAATGGTTGAGCAATGCAGAGTCACTCTCATCTGCCAAGTGCAGAACTAAGGATCTCAAGAAGATGATACAAGTATTGAGATTTTGATTGAATATGTCAGCCTAGTCTAGATTCTTCTCTATTTAATATAAGAATGAATCTAATTCTTGAATTAATGAAAGAAGACCTTGAAGGGTGTTAGGTTTCCAAGCAAAGCAAGAAATCATTGTGATCATCCTAACCTTGTTTTTATGTGGAGTGAAGTATTTTTTCAATAACCAAGAAGAAGCTATAGCCTATTTACATGGAGCATACTTGGAATGGGTTTATCGTGATCCAGAATAAAAAACCTCAAATGGAAAAAGTTTCAAATGTTGCAAAGAATTATTGAAGTTATTCAAGTTTTTAAACCAAATATGTTGCTTCTTACTTTTGATTTCACATAGGATAGCTAATATGTTGGAATTTACATATACAAACTCTCTTTATAAAAGCAATAAGCTTCATAATATACAAACTCTCTTTAACGTCCCAAATATCGTCCCAGTTAGCATCACAGTTATCATCCCAATTAGCATTCCAATTAATGTCCGAATTAGCGTCCAAAAAAGCATCCCATATAATGCCTAGAATAACCTCCCAAAAAAAGTCTTGAATATCATAGCACCATATATTAATCCAGGGTTAGCAATAGGAATTGTCCCATCAAATTTGGCAGGAAAAAAATCAAATATAGCACCAAGTATAGAGCCAGGAATTACGGATAAAAAACTTCCAACATAGCATGATGTATAGCGCATAGAATAATTCCAGAAATTTCGAAAGGAACCGTGCTAGGAATTACACTAGGTTTAGAGCTAGGAATTATGTTCGAAAAACGTCTAACATAACATCAGATATATCAATGTCAATGTCAATGATCATGATTAATGTGATAGAACTTTTGGATCTTGATTTATCATAGTGGAACCTAAATAGTCGTAATCATGACACTTTTGGATCTTTATTAATCCTAATGAGGGTTAAATTACCTTAATGTCACCTAAATTTCTCTAATGGCATTTGAGTGTCCCCAACAACATTTAATAGACACTAATTGCAACTAATTGGCCCTAACAACATGACGAAACTACAACAAAATACCCTTTTGGGGGCAGTTTTTCTAAACCCCCTCAGCCCCCCCCAAAAAATTAGGTCTTTGGGGGTGGTTCTTAAAACCCCCACTCAAAAGTCTTGAGAATTGGAATTTAAAAGTCCAATTCTTGGGACTTTTTTTTTGGGGGGGGGGCGTTAGAAACACCCCCCTAAGGGTGTTTTTGAAGGAATTTTTTAGAACTCCCCCACCAAAAACGTCATGAGGATTAGAATTTTTGGGGCGGTTGTTTTAAATAAAAGTTCAATTCTCATGAATTTTGGAGGGGGTTTTTTAAAGACCACCCCTAAAGACATTTTCAAGGCAGTTTTAAAAAAATTATCCCTCTAAAGGTCTTGAGAATTGAACTTTTGCGATGGTTTGTAAAAACTAGCCTCCAATTGTTAAATCATCACGACGTTTAAGGGGAAGGGTTAGAAAGACTACTCCTAAATATATCTTTGAAGGAGGAATTTTTAAAACCCCCATAAAAATTAGAGAATTCTACTTTTGGAGGTTTAGAACCAAGTGTTGTGAAGAGTACTTGATAGCTTTGAATGCAAGGTATGGAATGTATTTGTGTACCAGGTACCCCTTGGTGTTTCCCATCACAAAAATTTGTCCATCTTGCATAATGGTCATTGTAGTTTTTTCTAATATGGTAGAATTCCTCCTTCAGCACATAAAAAAATTCCTTCAAGTGGGTACATCTTTGAAATTCTACACATAGTAAATGTCTCACCTGTCTTTGACACGAGGAAGGGACTTAAGGAGTGAAGGTGATATTCTCACCACTAGGAAAATATTTAACAAAGCAATAATCCAGTAACAAACTTAACCATTTCTCTCAAGCATCAACATCTATTTTTCCTTAAAAAAAAGAAATGTAAAAGTTAACTTGTACCTTAAAGGGCATAACACATTTGAAGTGGTTTCTTAATGAAGGTTCCCTTGTTCTAATATTGACTTGATGTGGGATTTGCATGAAATTATCAATAATGTAATTCTTTTGTTGCCCAAGGGCTTCTGTAAACAACACATTGATTGGATCTCCTACTTTGTTGTATTTCTTTTCATTTGTCATGGGAGCCTGCTTGGGCCTAGGAGAAGTCTTCACTATGTTTGGTTAGTTTGAGGCTCAACCCCATGTACCTTGACCTTCTTGGATACATGCACATAAAAAAAACAAAGACCATATTTCTCTAGTACCAGTAATCTAGATGATGTTGTGAATGAAACGAAGAAAACAATAATAAATGAATAACACAAACATATTGCAAAGAGCGTAGTGCTATAGGGAAATCCAAACTCGAGTTAACAAAAAGGAATTCCAAATATCGTAGTACAATAGGGGAATCCAAAATCAATTAATGAATGAAATAGTGAAAACGCTACAATATTCGAAGTAATACAAATTGGCTACAACGGTGGTAGCTTATCTACGGGAAGAGATATGTTGGTTATGCTCATTCATAAAATTCCTGTAACAAGGGTTTGAAACTAAATTTTGACATAAAATTTAAAACCCTAAGAGCCATAACCGTTTTCCTAGGAGATGAGGTGGCAAAAAGAATGCAAGATTCAAGGAGCCTAATGGAAACACAATAACTCAAGGCTCCAGGGTTCACTTTTCAACTCCATTTGGTGTTTTCTTGGACCGTTCCAAAGCTTATTTTGAGATGTATAGGTTTGGCTAGCTTGATAATCATAAAATATGCATCAGGCATGCTAGAAAAGTGCTTTAAGAGTTTAGGTCTTGCAAAATTGTTGTAAAACTCAAAAAGTGTACGACTGTTATGAGTTGGTGGCAAATTTGGGTGACCACTTGAATCAACCACTTATATTGTTTCTGTTTTGTGAGTCTCCATTTCCTATTATTTTTTTTGGGTGACACTTTTTAAAAACCAATTTACTAAATTACATTGACATATTTATGTAGAAGATTTGTTTAATTCATTTTCAAAATGTTTTGTTTCATGTAAGGCTATAAACCCAATTTATATTCAATATTTCAAAAGTAAAATCAAAATAAAAATATATATTAATATAATTGGGTAATTTATAAACCCAATTTACATAACATGGTGTTTTCATTACATTGATAATAAAGTTGTAGAGTGATTCTAAATTGGCACAAATTAAGATGCCCCAATTTTGTCGTGTTTTGCATCATGAGTATTTGAAAAAAAGATACCATGTGATGATAGTTTTGATGCAAAGGTCACGTATTGAAGTAGTGCACCCATTGGCACAATTTTTTGTATTTTTAAAGTTTAGTGTGTTTTTGAACATCACTGTTGTTGTGAATAATCCCACAAACATTGCAATGGTGAGATGGAGATAGTTTATAGGGTGTCTCCCACTCCAAAAGCTTTGTCAATTCAGAGGTTTTATTTTGGTGCTAACATCATCCGCGGTTTTGGTGTCATGCTTTGTGGGCCAATTTTGGATTGGGGTTGTTATATGTTTTCTACCCCAAGCAAAACCTTGGAAAATTCCTGATTCTTATCTAGAATATCTTGATGGAGAGTGGAAACAATGCTCACTAATTGATTGACCCAAACTTAGAAGCTTGTGGTTATTGTCTCTATGATGCTATAATCTATATTTATAAATTGAGATATCCATGTGTTCACATACAAGTCACCAATTAATGTGACAGTGTCCACTCAATATATTGTTAATATCATTCATGATCTTAATGTCATATTTAATACGTCAATTTTAGCTTATGGTTGTTATCTATTTGATGTTTTTTTGTAAGCTATAATATATTTATACTAATAAGAAGGAAATCTTAAAAGGATTAGGTTTATGTTCTACCACACAGGAAACCAAACCAACTACAAAATAATAAATTGCCATTTCTGACCCACATTCTCTTACTAGTCTTGAATTTAGTTTTCTCTACATCGAGAGAATAAAAACAATACTCGAAAATAACTTGGAAAAAACTATGATAATTGTAAATAAAAAATGAGACCTTAATAGAGACTAATCTAAGAAGTCGGATTATCATTAGAAATGGGAATCATGGGAACCTCATGTCATTGGAAAGTTTTAGGATCTCTTGCTACAAAGTCTAGACCAATGGCATATTTGACCAAAATATTGAGCTTAGCATCCAAATTTATAATCTATTTTTGTATTTCATCTATTTGCAATAATAACTCATTTCGTTCCTCTTTATTGTACAATAATATTTTGCCCAAGATAGAATTATAGGGCCATTATCTTTAAGTATTTAGTGTCCCTACAGTGAGATGTACCCACATCCGGGACCCAGGGTCCCATCTCTATCTCAATCTCCTTCACCTTGATATAATCCTGCTTAGTCTTAACCTAGTCTTCAGCTTGAGAAAATTATTGTTGAACATTGGTTGGAATTTTTTGAAGGTAGGTGGCCACGGCTTCCATTACTTCCAACTTGACTATAAGATGTGAATTACAACCCATACTTCTCCACATGTGTTTCCCTTGACCTCATATTTCCATGGGAGTTGAAGCTCAAGAAAAGCTACCTTTATAGGGACGACAAACCCAATTAATGGGGAGATAATTGATGAAGATCTTTTTCCTTTTTTAAGGAAAAGAATCCAGCATAAATTTAGAGAGGAAATAAATAGAGAACTAATAAAATTGAATTACAGTGTCAATAGGGCATTCCCTTGGTGGAAAAAATCATCATATAGGAGACTTCCACCCCACTTAAGGAACTTGTGCTATGAACCCTCGATAGTCTGCATCTTAGGTTGGTGAAATACCAAATGCTCCTCACTCAAAATGATGAGTGTGACTCAATTAGATGTCGTCACATATTGCTATTCCAATTGTAATTAACACCCATTACAACAATAGCATCAACCAACTTGTCATTATTGAAATCGTCGTCATGGAGGGAACTTGCATAGAAAATACCCAGAGCTTACAGGAACATGCCTTAGTAATCATGCATGTGAGGTACGGAGGTCTTACTGTAGACTACTAAACTTGTACCTTTGCATACCACCCTCTTGCCTACTGCCTCCACTATGTTATAAGGTTATATGCTTAGTACAGGCCTTATCACAACACTTGTTTGTTTTGGTAATCAAGTGGCCTCATCTCTCTTCCATATTACCCCATCTCAAAGTTATCTACTTAATGTTGGTGTACCCATATCTTAGAATTTCATTACACATTATTATCTTATTTTCATAATTTTAATAAAAAAATATGTCATCAGAATGAAAATAATGTGAGGTTTTTACTTTTATTTTATTTTTAACAAATATTATTTCATCAAAATCATAAAAATATTAACATTTCAAATTTTTATAATCATTTTACAATATACCATATGTGTTTTAATATTTAAATTTAATTCTAACTAGTTATGAAGTTGTTTTAATTTATAATAAATCTATGTATGTGTATTTGAGTTAATTATTGGAAGTTTAGGTCTCCTTTTTACTTTTATTAGTGTACTCATATCTTAGAATTTCATTGTATATTATTATCTTATTTTTATAATTTTAATAAAAATATATATCATCAAAATGAAAATAATATAAGGTTTTTATTTATTATTTATTTTTAATAAATATTATTTCATCAAAATTATAAAAATATTAACATTTCAAATTTTCAAAACCATTTTACAATATATCATGTGTTTTTTAATATATAAATTTAATTCTAACTAGGTATGAAGTTTTTTTAATTTCTCATAAATCTATATATATTTGTGTTAATTATTTTCATAATAATATTAGTTTCGATGAGTTTGCAATAGCACGTAGTAATAGGTTTCAAAAACATTATTCCACTATATAGCGATATTGGATCATAGTGGAATTATCCTTTCTATAAAAAAAATTCCCTGTATAAAAGGAACTTCCTTTATTTTGAAATCTCCTATAACTTTTTTAGCCGAATTATCCTTTCTATAAAAAAAATTGCCCTACATAAAAATATTGCCTTTATTTTGAAATCTCCTATAATTTTTTTTGCATCTCCATATTCACCAGGCCCACGGAAATTTATTGAAATTACAGCCTTTATTGTATTCAAATTCGTTTGAATTTGGTTATCTTCATTGGATCAATATTATTACTTTCTTTTAGAAAGACACTGAACGTGTTTTGTTCTGTATTAAAAAATGGGGGTTCAATCACCCCACCAACAACAATGTTAATGTTAACACAGGAACCAATGAATGCCTCCTTTCGCTGTAGCGGTTCTGTCTCTCATCCATGTGTGAAAATGCATCAAAGAGTAGAGAAGTTAAGAAGTTAAAACATACAGTGGAGAGCTGGAGCAACTAGATGTAACCAAATGAAATGTAGACCTAAGGAAGAATTGTGTATTGAATTATTTGAAATGCGTTGAATCCATAGATGGAGACATTACTAACTACCAAGGTCATTTTTATTCTACCCCTTTAATCCTCATTCTTTTGCATTTCTATTAGCACCCTTTTTACATATTTGGGGTAAAAAAAACCATAGTCGCTAATGGTAGTGATAGGACTGGTAGCTAATGGTGTACATAATAATGTAAGTGATGGAAGGGAAGAAGGGATGGTGTATACCATTCCTGCAAATAGTGAATGGACTTCTTCTCCTGCTCTCTTTCTGTTTCTGTTTCACTTTCACTTTCCTTTTTTTTAACTTTCCACCATTGTCTCTCCTTTAGTCACATGTGATGCATTTGGCTTTGTGCCAAAAACACTCCACCAATTGCTTCTGCTTCAGCAAAATTAGCACAGTCATTTGTTAGGAGACAAAAAAAAATGAGTCCAGTGACAAAGAGATAGAGGTAGAACAGAGAGACAGAGACAATAGGATACTGACTGAGTCTCTGAATAATAAGACACCAAAAATAACTTGTCCCTTGAAAGAAGAAATAGGAATATATGTTAAGCTAGCCTCCTCCATGTGTCCCTAGGGTTTGAGGACTAAATAGGGCTCACAGTTAGGTATATTAAATTTTAAATGATTAACAAATGTATTTGAGATATTTGTCCATGGAAACTGTGTATGTACTGAATGAATGTTTGGATTTCATGGCTACATTGGTTGGAAATTTTTGGCATTGAGATAAATATAACAGTGGTAGTAGGGAGGGAAGGGTCACGTGAATCAGAAATAAAAATTGCTTGCAGAGATGCTTGAAATATTCGCTGAAAATGTGGAGATCGGATCAATTTAAAATCATGAGTGGGTTTCAGGGACCAGAGTTGCCCTTATCATGGAAAGCTCCTCAATCATAATGGGACCTTGGCAGAATATTGGGACAAGGGGATTAGAGTTTTGGTGATTTCCAGTCAGTTGACGGGGCCTGCAAATCTAATGTGGACTCCTAAATGTAGCCAAATTTAGTACAACAATATGTTTTTTCTAAATTAAAGGTTTGGAAAGCGAGAGCATCACAGGGTTGGTCAAATATGGACAAAATAGATAGCGAGAGGTCGTGTGTTCAAGTATGCAGAATACATGGTCAACAAGAATTCGCTATCAGATGAAAATGAGGGAATCAGGGGGGTAGAAGTCCGGTGCAGAAAAAAGACATAGAATATGGCTGTCTCACATGAATGGAAATGACAGGAGGATGGGAGAAAATCAGATGTATTATTATTATTATTATTATGTCATAGAAATGAAATGCAATAGCATTTTTATTTTTATGTTGTTCAGAACCGACATAATGGCCATTTAGAACGTTATACCACAACCCAACGTAACCCCCTTCGAGAAGGCTATCAGAGCCAAGAATGTTTAATTAGAGGATGGTATTGTGATTTCGAGTCGGACTAGTGACAAGGGACATATACATGTAGTTCAAATCAGACTCAGAAAACTAGGGACTACAGAAGGCCTATGGATTGTACTCATTATTATTATTATGTATGTACATGAGGATTCTCATGTTTGAATCGTGAGAGCATGTGAATGTACCTGTGGCATTGTGCAGAGAGTCAAGCCAAGAGTAGTGTTGTTACGATGCAAATGAATGACATTGTGGAAAGAAAAGGGAAAAAGGGTGGAGGAGGATTGTTAGTAAAGATGAGAGGAGAAAGTGAAAAAACTCTTCTAGGTTCATGTTCAGGTTTAGGTTAGGTAGCATGTGAATTTAGAAGCAAAAGGAAGAAGAAGAAATACGAAGAAGAAGAAGTAGAAGAATGTTAGCATCTGATGTGGGAGAAAGCAATGAAGTAGGCTCTGTTTCTTTCCTGTAGACCTGTAGAATGTATCTATTCTATATATAAATAAATATATGATACATGATATCCCCATGTATGGAAGATAAAATATTAGTATAATACCAGAACATAACCTTCTTGAAATTGAGTTTGAAAGGGGGGTTTGTGTTTTGTGGGGTTGAACATAATTGGAAGATATATGGGTTTTTACATGGATGGATCCCTTGCCTTGCATTTCCTGCCCTGCCCTTCCTTTCCCTTACTCGTAGGGAGTTTTTTTACTTTTTTTTTTCTTCTTATAAGTTTTCATAAGCAAACAAATAGTTAGTCAAATCTATTAAATTTATTAGGTTCATATTCTTGAGGACAAACAATCATGCACCTGTACATGTTTCCATAACAACAAACAATATGATCTCTATATCAAAGACGGTGAAGGACAAACGATCATGCGATTGTACATGTTGCTTTTTCCTTGAAGATTTCAATTTTTTCCCTATATTGCTTGTCAATAATTGGAATTAGCTTCAACTATATCTGATTTCCACAGATTTTTTATTACTTCCTTTTTACCTCCTTTATGCTTCTGTTGTAGCTATATGAGTCATATAAACATGTCTACGTGCAGATACGACAAAAACTAGCATCTGATGATGCACCACTTTTATCTATTCAAGAACGCTATTATAAATTACTCGAAAGGAGGCCATATTATAAGACCTTCTAAATCGACCTCTTAATGATGATTGTGTAATTAAGAACCTGTTGCCAATCATTGAATAAAAAAACAAGGTAAAATAACAACATTTTTTTGTTTAGCTTTCAAAAATATTTTGAGATATATTGCTTCTAACAAGTATTCAAAACAAACACGCACTAATATTATGAGTTTTCCATGTTTCTACTTCCTATCACTTTCATAGATATAAGGCATGCTCATAGAAAATAATCCCTTTTCACCACCTTTTTCGTCAGAGTCGCTCCAAATGCAACCAATCAATGGTTGATAATTGTCTACTTTATGGATATTGCAAAACGTGAAAAAAGAATCAGTTACCAACATAATATTGAATGCAATTTGGAAACAGAGGATGGCTTCATAAAATGCAATCTATGTAACCCATAGCTAAAAGACTGTTTCCTAAAGATAGCAACGATTTTATATGAATCCTATACAAAGAACATTTCTTCCATAGTATTCAACCTACGCAGATTCTCCTAACAAAGGATTTTTACATTGGTAATGGACAATCGAATAATCAACATTACAAGATTTTGAGAAAGCACACATAAATTGCATATTGTTTTCAACTTCTTTTCAATTATTTTCTTTTGTGTAAGATCCATGTTCTTAGAAGTTGCTTGAGTTTCTAGTGTATGGATTTCTGCTAAATTGCATTTCCTAGTGTATAGATTTTGTTGGACCAGTAATACATTCTTAGTATATATTTTATACCTTAGGCTAACTTGATTTTCCTAAATTTCATTAATGTCCTATGGTTTAGACTTAGGAGAGTTAATCTAGTAATATATCTGGTTAACTTGGCCTGTTCACACCTGTAAACACCTGGTTTGGTTAACCTAGCCCATGTGCTCCCTCATTAAGGCATTGGAGCGCTACCTCATTGATTTGTGGGTCCCTGGGTTGACTAAGTGTGCTAGGGGTGTATCTGGCATGTTTTAACTCTCCTAGGAGAATTTATTGCCACCTAGAGCACCCCACTTGCCTCTATGTTCTCACCCATGCATGCCTTGGTGTCCTTAATGACCCAGCACACCACACCAACACTCACACATCAATTTGAGTCTTTTTGGACTGAGTTGGGTCTCCATTGGTCCACCTAGGGGGGATTGAGGTTATTTCTCACATTGACACATGTACAACTCCAATTGGATTCCAGAGCCACACAAATTTATCCATTGTATTATAAATGATGTATGATAATATTATGACAAGTAATCAGCACCTTTCACATCTAGTTAACTTGGCCTGTTCACACTTGTAATAGCACTTGGTCTTGTCAACCTAGCCCATGTGCTCCCTCATTAAGGCATTGTAGCGCTACCTCATTGATTTGTGGGGCCCTGGTTTGACTAGGTGCGCTAGGGGTGTATTTGGCCTGTTTTAGCTCTCCTAGGAGAATTTATTGCCACCTAGAGCACCCCACTTGCCTCTATATTCTCACCCACACATGCCTTGGAGTATTTAATGACCCAACACACCTCACCAGCACTAAAACATCAATTTGAGTCTGTTTGGGATGAGTTGGGTCTCCATTGGTCCACCTAGGGAGGGATTGATGTTATTTCTCACATTGACACATGTACAACTCCAATTGGCTTCCAGACCCACTCAAATTTGTCCATTGTATTATAAATGATGTATGATAATATTATGACAAGTAATCAACACCTTTCACATGTGTTGTTCCAACTATTTTCTATCTCTTTGTTTTCTCTTGCATGTTTTGTCAAACACTTTGATGGTGAAATTGTTCGAGATCCTAGATCTAACTTGAGATGCATTTCTCATAGATTTCTGCTAAATTGCATTTCCTAGAAAAGAAATCAGGCACTTTAACATCATTCAAATAAAACTTGTTTTTGCTTTGTTAAATATATTAGGTTCATAGCGAAGAAATTCCCATGGGTTAAAGCTATTAGGTTCATATTCTTGAGTGCAATACAAATTGTCATTTGTTACCTTCATTTTATAATATTACCTATTGTATTTCGGCTACGTATGAACCAAAACATGGTTGATGGAGGGGACATTCATAAGCTAACTGTGCCATTGAAAATATAGACACACTTCATTACATATCTTCCATACACGGACACCAGTATGTGCATTTGGTGACAAAAAGAGAGAGCTCAATCACTATGAAAGCTTCACTTTGTATGATTCCCCATTTTCTATGTAAAATTTTGGTTGAATCTAGTTCGTAGGCAAATTACCCCTGCATATTCTAAGATGATGGAGTAAAAACCTCTCTGTACCTTTCATGAAAGCATATTAAGAATCTTTTGGTTTCCATTTGTTTGCTTTGCAGTGAAAGAAACCAAACATGAACAATGGTTTAGCAATGCAAAGTCACTCTCATCTACCAAGTGCAGAACTAAGGATCTCAAGAAGATGATACAAGTATTGAGCCAATGGAGGCGTGAACATGAAAATGTAATTTATGAACAGTTTAGTGGTATGTCTTCTAACTTTTGCAATATCTTTGTAAATGGCCCTAACAAGAAAATAAAACTTGCTATATCCATGGTTGATCTACAATGTACATCCATTAAAATTTTAATAATGTTTTAATCTCCCCTATTATCGCCCCTTCTTACGATGATATTTTTTTCAATAGAATCAAGAGAAGTGGGGGAACTAACTATTTTTTGAAGCTATCCATATATGTGCAGCACATATGAATATTTTTTGTTTTCAAGTTATTGGTATCAAATATTACTTTTATACATATAGCTTGCTATTGTTAATCTTTCATCATTCATTATTCACCACAATTTTGCCAATTAATGGTTTTCATTCAACAATTCGTTTCTTGGTCAGAATTTTCCCCAGTATAAAGGACATTATATTGATATTGTTCTAAATTACAAAGGAATTTATGCTACTCATGTTACAAATCAGAAAACCAGTAAGCGTTGGTTAACATAGTAGCCATAGGTGAAGGCTATATGTTTTGTCAAAAGCATCTGTGAACTTTTGGTAGAAGCATCTCTTCTGTTTTAGTCAAAAAGTAGTCTCATAAACTAAGCGATGGTGAGATGTTGGTTACCTATACATACTTATAATGCTTTGTGGTTGTGCAACTATCTTTTGTTTCTTAATAGGATTTCCTGTGATTACATTGATCTGCATTAATCCCAAAAAACCAATCAGCATGTCCAAAGGTAGGTTTATTTGTTCAACACTTTTCATGTGATTTACAAAAAATTGCCACAAACATGTTCTTGATGTGCAATGGCCCAGTGACAGAGGTGAATATAGCAAACCGATAAGCTTGGATTTTTAACAACTTGTAGTGAAAAAAGTTTGAAGACAAAATATTAGTCTCAATAATACAAATCATCTGTTTTGTGTTTAACAAATTGAAATCTGAAAATCCTTCGAGGACAAGACTTGTTGCCTCTCCCTTGTGATCCTACTGGAACATTTGCATGACATCAAACTTGAGGGAAAGGGGACCCTTTCAGTAGTATGGTGCCTAAAGTGGCTTCGAATAATGTGAGAGTTGTCCTAATGTTACTGATTTAATGGCATTAAAGACTTACCACCATCCATACATAACATGCTTCACTTGGCAATAATTAGCCAAAAGAAAATAAGATCAATAAATGTCTTCTATTATGTTCTGGATGATGGAATCTCGATGTTAATTTACTGCACTGAGCCAGTGGTGGAGGAACCTCTTGAGATCAGTTGTTTGTCAGTAAGACATCTATAAGTGTAGAGGGAAAATAGTTGTCCACAACTCTTGCTCTAGCAGCATGCCTCGCTGAACTTCGATATTCAAAACTATACTCACCCATTAGGCAAGGAAAGGTGAAAGGAGAAACCCCAAAATAGTTTCACCCAAGACAGTCCTAGTGGAGGGGAAGAGTTCTCTTTATTGCTAGTCTTTGTGAGTGTCCTTCTGTAAAACTACGGTTTAAGCAACTAGATTTAGACTAAAACCAACTAAACCATTAGATTAAAACTTGCAGGCCTATGGTTTTCTTTGTTAAAGAAATGATTTTCTCTGTCATGATGCCACACAATTCCCACCACTAAAGTATTTGGAAACACCTAGTGCCCACCCCATAACATTTTGGAATACGCTATGTATCATGTAGAATATTTCCCATTTTACATTAAACATAGGAATCTTCTTGAACCACCATGGAGACGGTAGCTATCCCAACAAAAAATTCCCTACATATGGCCATTATTATAGTCTATAAGTAGCTACTCTCTCGGAATTACTAGTACATTGGTGAGTATACAATTATCTTAGAGTGCAATTCCATGTCTTGAACAAACTAAATGGTACAGAATTAATTATTAATTTAATTTTAGCTGAATAAGTCCATTTCTAGACAATTAACACTAGAGGCAGTTCAAACGAAATGAGGACTTTGAGCAAATAAAGACATAATTTAAATTTCAATACATATTAAATCCTTTCAACCTGGTGATTCCACTTACGATAATGCTACATAAAATGGTAGTAGATATGGAGATTTGAAACAATTGAGAAACATTATCCTTTTAGCTTGGTGCTTCATATTTTTTAAGGCTCACAAGAATGAGCTACATCATAGGATAAAATTATGGGAAGCTGAAAGATAAAAAAAACCAGAATGTACAATTAGGAAATCCCCAATGAGATTGTCCTATAAAAAATCAGGGAACATGGCGGATTTAAGAACTCTAAATCACACCTCCAGATTCCGAGTTGAGAATATCATAATCATCTAAATGCTCATTGTATTGCAAAACATTTCTCTTGATCTTTGATGTGTCAACCCATGTAATAAAGTATTCAAAAGTCCTTGTCACCAGAAATGTTGGATCAGTAACAGTGTTTGGGCCAACACGGGTATCTAAAGGAGGTCAAAGAAAACTTTACAAATTTTGAAATGAACTGTTCAACAAGCCAACTACATGATTATCTAGATATACAATTCTCAAAATATGTTAATGGATGATTTATTACACTGCTAGCTGCTACCTAAATTTACAATCTTTTAAAGTTTAAACATGTTGGGTCAAGGCCAGATATTACAATTTTGTAAGGTGGAATTGTCCAGTTATATGGTACTACACATTATATACAATATAATAAAAATATATAGAGAGATAAAACTAGACATAGGATACGGCCGTGTTCAATGTACGTGACAACTTTTTAAACCAAACCAGCAATCTTCCGAAGGGGCCTCTAGCTCTAAGAAGAAGAAATTTGAAAAGAAGTTATGTCCGTATTGTGAAAAGGGATACCATCTTGAAGAACATTGTATGAGGAAGCAACTTGATGAGATTTCCATTCTTCTCAAGAAGTACAACATTTCTCCTGCAAGAGAAAAGAAGCCTGATGTCGAAACAAGTTTTACTGCTTGAAGAGGCATATATCTTCATCACTGAAATGGATGGTGATTTAATTATCAATGAAACTTCTTTAAATATTTTGATTATAGCTCTTGGGCCTCGTAGTTAGTTGACTTAGGAGTTTGTTGGGAATGTTTGTATATTTATTTGTGTTGGTTGGGAGGCTTGAGAGTTTCTTGTTTCCTATTGGAGATCTCTTGTGGACTGGTTTTTTTGTTTATAGAGATCTTGGAATGGAGAAATTTTGTATAATGTTATGGTGTTTTTATAGTTCAATGAAAATATAGAAGTTTTTTTTATTGAAAAAAATCATGAATTTTAAGTGAATAAGTTGATCCCAATAAGAGTATCTTATTCAAAGTGTATAAGGTTTATAATGGTAAAAGGATTTGTTAGCACTCCATTTGCAATAGTCGAGTTATGGGCCTGGAAGAATTCAAAAGGGTCCTGTTCAGTAAAGAATTATATGAACACCCTTCAGGTTATCCAATGGATAGTTTCCATCAGCTAGGACCGTCAGATGAAGAAGAGTGCTCGATCTACAGTGGTAGATCCTTCCAAAGGTCAAGACATGCAGCAGCGAAAATGAGATAAAGAAGTGTTGTAGATCAACGATCCAGAATCACAATGAAGAAGATTGACGATAGAGCGTGGTTCCACAAGATGAAAAATGCAAGGAAATATTTAAGTTTGGTATTTACAAAGCCTGTTATTGGGGACAAGCAATGAAAGGCTGAGATCAAGGTGAAGCCTGATTGATGGCCTGAGATGGTTTCGCTGGGCAAACATGCTCGGTAGAAGGAGCTTTCCCAAATCGTGAAAAAGGTTAAAAGGAAGAAATATTTGATGGTGGATATGGGAGCATGAGCAGATCCACATCCCTAGCTAATTTCATGATCCAAACTTGTACGGATAAAGTCGCGATTCCAAATCGTGAAAAGTGGTACCAGTTGCAAAGATCAACAGTCATGACAAAGGTGGGGATAGATCTACGGTCATGGTTCATTTCGCAATCTAAACTAGCATGGACAAGGTCAAGGTCTCAATTCATGAAAAGTGATAGGGTCCACTCCAATCAATGGTTGCATGGAGAGGTCGATCTTGATCGACGGATAAAGACCATGCCACAGTCTAAAGCTGCTTGTTGGATCAAGGAAGCAACAATTGGCAGCAGAAGTTAAAGAAATGTGGATGATGGATGTGAAAGACCCCCAAATAGGAGGGCTGAAAAGGCCTCAAGGATGTAGGTATAACATCCAGTGTAGAGCCAATAGTAGAAGAGACGTTCCCACACATGATCTACTTCCTAGTAGATTAATTGATCCCCCAAACGCCATTTCTAGCATGCGTACAGGTGAAATCATCCCTGTGGAAGAGCTGTATCAATAATGGAGTACAATAATGACAAGCCATCACAAAATATTTCCTTTTCCAAGAGCAATACGACCTTTTCTCCAGACCCCACGTCTAACAGTGTTACCCAGAGAGGGGGGGGGATGCGGATGAGGTTGAGCAGGGGAAAGATGCCAGCTGACATAAATTCGCTATATCAATAGCTTAGAGCATGTTGAGTATTTTGAAGAGGGATTAAGGGCATCCCAATGGATCTTGCAGTTGGTCTACAGGGTTCTTTGCTACCTCACTGGGACGATAGCATCGCTTATGGAGCCAGCTGTTAGCACTCCATTTGCAACAGTCGACTTATGGGCCTAGAAGAATTCAAAAGGGTCTTGTTCAGTGAAGAATTATACAAACACCCTTCAGGTTATCCAATGGAAATTTTTAGTCGACTAGGACCATCAGATGAACAAGAGGGCTTGATCTATGGTGGTAGATCCTTCCAAAGCTCAAGACACACAGAAGCGAAAATGAGATAAAGAGGCGTCATAGATCAATGATATGGAATCATAATAAAGAAGATCGATGATAGAGCTTGGTTCCACAAGCTGAAAGATGCGAGGGAATATTTAAGTTTGGTATTCGTGAAGCCTGTTAAAGGGGGCAAGCAATGAAAGGCTGAGATCAAGGTAAATCCTGATCGACGGCCTAAGACGGTTTCGCTGGGAAAACATGCTCGGTAGAAGGAGCTTTCCCAAATCGTGAAATAGGTTAAAAGGGAGAAATATCTACAGGTGGAGATGGGAGCATGAGAAAATACACGGCCCTAGCTGATTTTGCAATCCACACTTGTGTGGATAAAGTCACGATTCCAAATTGCAAAAAGTGGTACCAGCTGCAAAGATCACCGGTCAAGACAAAGGCGGGGATAGATCTACGGTCATGGTTCATTTTGCAATCTGAACTAGCATGGACAAGGTCAAGGTCTCAATTCACAAAAAATGGTAGGGTCCACTCCGATCAATGGTTGCATGGAGAGGCCGATCTTGATCGACAGATAAAGAACATACTGCGGTGTAAAGCTACTCATCGGATCAAGGAGGAATTGGAGACATAAGTTAAACAAACATGGATGATGGACGTGAAAGACCCCCAAATTGGAGGGCTGGAAAGCCCTCAAGGATCTAGGTATCATATA
Source organism: Pseudotsuga menziesii (assembly GCA_001517045.1). Classification (NCBI taxonomy): domain Eukaryota; kingdom Viridiplantae; phylum Streptophyta; class Pinopsida; order Pinales; family Pinaceae; genus Pseudotsuga; species Pseudotsuga menziesii. Next base: position 93,772 of record LPNX010020724.1, on the reverse strand, counting down.
TAGCATAGAGCTGACAGTAGAAGAGATGTTCCCATGCATGATCTGCCTCCCAGCAGATTAATTGATCCCGTAGACACCATTTATAGCATGCGTATAGGTGAAATCATCCCTATGGAGGAGCCGTATCACCTAAAGACGGGTGTCCTTTATCTATTTTGGCATGTGGAGGTGAGGAGTATAGGAATGCCAAGCCACTGAAAAAGCTTGCCTTGGCCAAGAGCAATACGACGCTTCCTCTAGACCCCACATCTAACAGTGTTACCTGGAGAGGGAAGGGCTGCAGGGAAGGTTGAGCAGGGGAAAGATGCAAACTACCCTGCCAGTTTGTGTCCATGCAGAAAGCCACCTTTGAACATGGAGGAAACAAAAACTTGGGACAGAAAAGGGCGATATGCTGACTCAACAAGCCAACTAAGAGGTTCACAACCCCATAAATGGTGACTCACCTAAAAAAAATAGAAAGGAATTGTATTCAAAGTATACAACAATATCCAAGCACTTCAGGTTGTCACCCAGGTCGAGTGCGCCCAATTTCTCCATAACGTTTGTTCATATTTGTAAATTGTGGCAATAGTACCGAATTCTAGAACTGTTAGTGTCTGATTGTGACTGGAAATAGTATTTATGTTTTGTTTTGGATAATAGTCTCAGTGCTAAGATAATATAAATATACTCCTGGTAGAAGGAGATAGAGGTTGGTTGGGAAACTTTCAAGGGCTAAGGCTCTCCATTGTAATTAGTCCTTGGTTTTTGTGTTATGAATAAATTTGTAGAGGAAGGATTGTCTTTCATGGAAGAGATTCATGTGTCGTCTTTTCTTTCAATATGTAATTTTATTTACGTGAAATGTTCATCCTATTTTCATTCCAGTTTGTTAGTTTCTTTCATGTCTAAAATAAGTGTATAACAGTTTGGAATTCATACATGCTATGCTCCCTCTCTTGTTTCATATATTCATTAAAGAACTCTTCTAAAGTCACGCAGAATTCATCTTATAGATGCTCTGCATGATGGGTTGTTTCCTCTCATCTACTAATCACTCTCTAAATAACTCCTGATGGCAAGATGGATGGCTATCTTGTCTCTGTTTGTAAACTTACGCCATTATTTACCTTCTGCAATGTGTTCCCTACTCAGACCATCGACTCCATTTCCCAATGGTTCCCTTCTTTGATAGTCCCACCTACATCTTATATCAACGCACCTGCCCTATTCATGACTCTGGCCTCCTGACCATTCTTGATTGAATATCTTATGTCAGTAAATATGGTGAGTAAGCGAGAGATCCCTCTTTGACTGTGTTGGGTGGGAGATGTGATCGAAAATGGTTCTGCTGTTGCCTGGGAGAGAACCCTTTTCTGGCAACCTATGGGCTCAATCTCGACGCTAAAAAACTGGCATCGTTGTCGAGGACGAGATTGAAGATCATCCATGGGAAGAATGGCATAGTTTTAGATTTGGTTATTGATGGTGAACAACAATCAGACATCAAGAAGGTTGTGCAATTTTCACCTGGCGACTCCACTGTTAAAGGATTCAGACGTCAACGAATCCGCTGGTGGTATGACTTAGAAATCAAACTATCAAAAAGAATTGGCAGACTCTGCTGGGAAAAAGAGCTCATTGTAAGGCCTGAGAATGCATGGTGAAAGGTTAAGATGCTTGAGTTTCCGTTTCTTCCAAGATGCCTTGTATTGCCTTGTAAGTTTGTCCTTATCCTTTCCTAAATTTATTAAAACAACCTTCCATGGTTCCTTTTGCTCGGAACAAACCTATGAATATATTCATGTATATCATTCTTTATGAACCGAAAGCATTGCATCGCCTTGTACATTTGATTTTGACCAAGATTTTCCACCGAAATCTCATGACATTAAATTTCACCCCTATGAACCTCATGAAACCTCAATTAGTAACATATCTATATTTCCTAAGATGGTCTCTCCCAGTATTCCAAGCCGATACAAGCCACTACAATTGCCTCCTATCCTCCATGATTTTCCTACGAAGCATTACAAGTACCTCCCCAAATTTGATGGGGAATCCAAAGACTTCACTGCTGAGAAACATTTACAAGCCTTTGAACATTTCTTTGCCCTTTTTGAGATAGAACATGAGGATGTTTACATGAGGTATTTTCCCAGTCCTTGCGAGGAGATGCTAAAGAATGGTTCAAACACTTGCAACCTAAGTCCAACAATATCTCAGAAGAGTTTTCTTGCACCTTTTTGAAATTTTGGGGTAGGAGATGGCAACTGGAACAAATACTTTTAGAATTTTATTCCCTGAAGAGGCATGAGGGTGAGGCCATGTCTAGTTTTAACAAAATATTTGCAAGATTTTATTATAACATGCCCAAGGAAGTCCAACATCTTGAAAAAATTGTCAAAATCTATTATGCAGCTACCTTTCCTCCTGAATTGTCATTACTTCTTTTGGAGAGAAAATCAACCAATCTGCAACATATGTTTATTGATTGTTTGGAGATTGAAGAAAACCTTAGGATGTCTCAAAAGGTTCCAGGTCAAGACAATGGTGGTGAAATAAAAGATACATTAAAATTGGTTGGGACACATACAAGAAAGGGGGTAGTCCCTGTTCAGCTAAATATTTCCCTTACCAGGAAGGAACCTGATCAACCTGATATAGAAGTAGATGGTTCTGCCATTTTATTTTCTGAAGGTTGCAATCTGCTTAGCACCGAGTCCAATAATGATGATTTTAAAATGGATTTTGGTATTCCTATGTACGATGAGTACGAGGAGGAATACCTAGAGGTTATACCCGAAGAGCCATCTATGGATCCAAGGTCTGCTAATGAATAAAATCAAGCTGCAATCCAAAGTCAGAAGGCTGAGAAAGGAAAAAATGATAAGTGTGTAAAAGGTGATAGTCTGCCCCTATTTTATTCATCATTTGAATTAATAAGATGCAGGATTAAAACCTCTAAGCAGAAGAAGAAGTTAGAGGATATGGTGCATTCCATAAACTTATGTGGAACAGAAGATGATAAAGAGGAACAGTCATGCAGTCCCTCCCCACTTATTGATACATCGAGAATTTGTGATGAGGCATTGGGTCACAAAGAGGGAGGTAACAGTTCTCAAATAAATGCCATTTTTGACTTTTCACCCTCAGAGATATCATCCCATTGAGAAATATCGGGCTTACTCGACTCCATTGAGGAAAGAGATGATCTCCACGCTGAGGCATATAAGGAAGTTGAATTTCTAGTTCCGGAAGTTTTGAACGGACGAGTGGATGTTTCGTTCGAAAGCAGTTATGGGAATTCCCTTCAAAGATCTTTTGAACATCATCCTGACAGCTCACCTGAGGAAGGGTATTTTGGATAGCATTCACATGATGAACAGAGGACAAAATATGCTGGAGGTTGACACATTTTCTATGACCCCATAGCAGAGTACATGGAGAGGCTAGGTAATGGTAATGACTAGTTATATCTCTGCTATAAAGATTAGTTTATTTGTTATAGCCTACTTCCATTCTGCATTTCATATCTATTCTTAATCGAGCATGAAAAGGAAGCTAAATTATTGGATAAGTTGCTTGATTGGATTCATTGGAAGTCAAAGTTCACTTGATTAGTCATGTGAGCTCAATTAGGTAGAGTAGGTAGGAACAAATAAGCTCAAAAATCATAGAGCATTTCGTTCAGTATTGTTTAAGTTTGTTTTCATTTTTAGTTGTAAGTACAGGTTCACCGTCACAACTGTTCTCAGTTTAAGAGAATGGTTAAGAACATAGTTTGCAGCTTGACATAAATTCGCTACATCAATAGCTCAGAGCATGTTGAAGATTTTGAAGAGGGATTAAGGGCATCCCAATGGATCTGGCACTTGGTCTATGGGGTTCTTTGCTACCTCACTAGAAGGATATCATCCCTCGTGGAGCCAGCTGTTAGCACTCTATTTGCAACAGTCGATTTATGGGCCTAGAAGAATTCAAAAGCATCCTATTCAGTGAAGAATTATAAGAACACCCTTCAGGTTATCCAATGGAAAATTTTCGTTGACTCGGACCATCAGATGAAGAAGAGGGATCGATCTATGGTGGTAGATCCTTCCAAAGGTTAAGACATGTAGAAGTGAAAATGAGATAAAGAGGCATCGTAGATCACCAATCCGGAATCACAATGAATAAGATCGACAATAGAGTGTGGTTCCACAAGCCGAAAGATGGGAGGAAATATTTAATTTTGGTATTTGTGAAGATTTTTAAATGGGACAAGCAATGAAAGGTCGAGATCAAGGGGAATCCCAATCAACAGCTTGAGATGGTTTCACTGGGAAAACATGCTCGGTAGAAGGAGCTTTCCCAAATGGTGAAACAGGTTAAAAGGCAGAAATATCTATAGGCAGAGATGGTAGCATGAGAAAATCCATGGCCCTAGCTAATTTCGTGATCCAAGCTTGTGCAGATAAAGTCGAGATTCCAAATTGTAAAAAGTGGTAACGGCTGCAAAGATCAACGGTCAAGACAAATGCGGGGATATATCTACGCTTGTGGTTCATTTCACGATCTAAACTAGCACGAAAAAGGTCAAGGTCTCAATTCATGAAAATTAGTAGGGTCCACTCCGATCGACGGTTGGATGGAGAAGCTGATCTCAATCGACAGATAAAGAACATACCGCGGTCTAAAGCTGCTCGTCGGATCAAGGAAGGATGAATTAGTGGTATAAGTTAAATAAATGTTGATGATGGATGTGAAAGACCCCCAAATCAGATGGCTAAATAGGCCTCAAGGCTGTAGGTATCACATCCATTGTAGAGATGATAGTAGAAGAGATGTTCCCACGCATGATCTACCTCCCAGTAGATTAATTGATCGCCCAGATGCCATTTGTAGCATGCATACATGTGAAATCGTCCCTATGGAGGAGCCATATCACCTAAAGATGGGTAGCCTTTGTCTAGTTTAGCATGCGGAGGCGAGGAGTACAAGAATGATAAGCCATCGCAAAAGCTTTCCTGAGCCAGGAGCAATACGACACTTCCTCTAGACCCCATCTTCAGTAGTGTTACCCGGAGAGGGGGGGGGGGATGCAAATGAGATTGAGCAAAGGGAAGATGCCAATTGCCCTTCTAGTTTGTGTCCATGCAGAAATCCACCTTTAAACATGGAGGAAACAAAAACTTGGGATAGAAAAAGGGTGCTATACTGACTCAACAAGCCAACTAAGAGGTTCAAAACCCTAGAAATGGTGACTCACCTTAAAACAACTAGAAAGGCGTCGTATTCAAAGTATATAACAGTAGCCAAGAACTTTAGGTTGTCACCTAGGCCGAGCACACCCACTTTCTCCATAACGTTTGTTCATATTTATAAATCATGGCAATAGTACCACATTCTAGAACTGTTAGTGTCTGATTGTGACTGGAAACAGTATTTAGGTTTTGTTTTGGAGAATAGTCTCAGTGCTAAAATAATATAAATATACTCCCAGTAGAAGGAGATAGAGATTGGTTGGGAAAATTTCAAGGGCTGAGGCTCTCCATTGTAATTAGTCTTTGGTTTTCGTGTTATGAATAAATTTGCAGAGGAAGGATTGTCTTTCATGGCAGATATTCCTATGTAGTCCTTTATTTCAATATGTAATTTTCTTTACGTGAAATGTTCATCCTATTTTCATTACAGTTTGTTAGTTTTTTTCATGTCTAAAATAAGTGTATAACAATTTGGAATTCATTCATGCTATGCTCCGTGTGTTGTTTCATATATTCATTAAAGCTTTCTTCTAAAGTCACGTAGAATTCATCCTGTAGATGATTTGCGTGATTGGGTGTTTCCTCTCATCTACTAATCACCTACTAAATATCTCGTGATTTCAAGATGGATGGCTATCTTGCCTCTGTTTGTAAATTTATGCCATTATTTATGTTCTACAATATGTTCCCTACCCGGACCGTCGACTCCATTTCCCAATGGTTCCCTTCTTTGATAGTCCCACCTACATCTTACATCAACGCACCTGCCCTATTCAGGACTCTGGAATCCTAATCATTCTTGATTGAATATCTTATGTGAGTAAATCTGGTGAGTAATTGAGAGATCCCCCTTTGACTTTACCGAGTGAGAGGCACGGTCTAAAGTGCTTCTGTTTTTTCCTAGGAGAGAACCCTTTTCTGGTAACGTATGGGCTCAATCCCGACGCTAACACACTGGAGCCATTGTCGGGGACGAGATTGAAGATCATCCCTAGGAAGAATGACATAGTTTTAGTTTTTGTTGTTAATGGTAAACAACAATCAGACACCAAGAAGGTTGTGCACTTTTCACCTGGCGACTCCACTCTTAAAGGATTCAGACGTCAGTGACTCCGCTGGTGGTATGACCCAAAAATCAAACTGTCAGAAAGAACTGGCAGACTTTGCTAGGAAAAAGAGTTCGTTATAAGGCCTGAGAATGCATGGTGAAAGGGTAAGATGATCGAGTTTCTGTTTCTTCCAAGATGCCTTGTATTTCCTTGTAAGTTAATTCTTATCCTTTCCTAAATTTATTAAAACATCCTTCCATGGTTCCTTTCGCTCCGAACAGAGCTATGAATATATTCATGTATATCCTTCTTTACGAACTGAAAGCATTGCATCATCTTGTACATTTGATTTTGAAAAATATTTTCCACCGGAAGCTCATGACATTAAAGGTCACCCTTGTGAACCTCATGAAGCCTTAGTTAGTAACATATCTATATCTCCTAACCTAGTATCTCCCAGTATTCCAAGCCGAAACAAGCCACTACAATTGCCTCCTATCCTCCATGATTTTCTTGCGAAGCATTACAAGCACCTCCCCAAATTTGATGGGGAATCCAAAGACTTCAATGCTGAGAAACATTTACCATCCTTTGAACATTTCTTTGACCTTTTTGAGATAGAACATGATGATGTTTGCATGAGGGATTTTTCCTAGTCCTTGTAAGGAGATGCTAAAGAATGGTTCAAACACTTGTAGCCTAAGTCCATGAATACCTGGGAAGAGTTTTATGGCATCTTTTTGGAATTTTAGGGTAGGAGAAGGCCAATGGATCAAATACTTTCATAATTTTATTCCCTGAAGAGGCATGAGGGTGAGGCCATGTCTAGTTTTAATAGAATATTTACAAGCTTTTATTATAACATGCCCAAGGAATTCCAACCTCTTGAAAATGCTACCAAAATATATTATGGAGCTACCTTTCCTCTTAAATTGTCATTACTTCTTTTGGAGAGAAAATCAACCACTCTGCAACATATGTTTACTGATTGTTTGGAGGTTGAAGAAAACCTTAGGATGTCTCAAAAGGTCCCAGGTCAAGTCAATGGTTGTGAAGTAATAGATACATTAAAATTGATTGGGCCACATAAAATAAAGGGGGTAGTCCCTGTTCGGCTAAATATTTCCCTTACCAGGCAGAAACATGATCAACCTGATATAGAAGCAGATGGTTCTGCCATTTTATTTTCTGAAGGTTGCAATCTGCTTAGCATTGAGTCCGTTAATGTTGATTTTAAAAGGGATTTCAGAATTCCTATGTACAATGAGTATGAGGAGGAATACCTGTAGGTTATACCCGAAGAGCCATATATGGAACCAAGTTCTGCTAATGAAGAAAATCAAGTTGCAATCCAAAGTTAGAAGGTTGAGAAAGGAAAAGATGATAAGTGTGCAAAAGGTGACAGTCTGCCCCTATACTATTCATCATTTGAATTAACAAGACATGGGCTTAAACCCTCTAAGTGGAAGCATAAGTTAGAGGATATGGTGCCTTCCATGAACTTATGTGGAACAGAAGATGATAAAGAGGAACAATCATGCAGTCCCACCCCGCTTATTGATACATCAGGAATTTGTGATGAGGCATTGGGTCACAAAGAGGGAGGTAACAGTTCTCAAATAAATTCCCTTTTTGACGTTTCACCCTCAGAGAAATCATCCCATGGGGAAAGATGGGGCTTACTCGAATCCATTGAGGAAATAGATGATCTCCACGTCGATGTGTATAAGGAAGGTGAAGTTCTAGCTCCATAAGTTCTAAACATAAGAGTGGATGTTTCATTTGAAATCAGTTATGGGAATTCCCTTCAAAGCTCTTTCAAAAATCAGCCTGACAGCTCACCAGAGGAAGGGCATTTTGGATAACATTCCCATGATGAATAGAGGATGAAATATGCTGGAGTTTTCCATGTTTTCTATGATCCCATAACAGAGTACATGGAGAGGCTGGGTAATGGTAATGAATGGTTATATCTCTACTATAAAGATAATTTTATTTTTTATATCCTGCTTTTTCATTTCATATCTATTCTTAATCGAGCATTAAAAGGAAGCCAAATTATTGGATAAGTTTCTTGATTGGCTTCATTGGAAGTCAAAGTTCACTTGATTAGGCATGTGTGCTCGATTAGGTAGAGTATATAGGAACAAATAAGATCGAAAATCATAGAGCATTTCCTTCAGTATTGTTTAAGTTTGTTTTCATTTTTAGTTGTAAGTACAGGTTTGTCGTCACAACTGTTCTCAGTTCCAGAGTATGCGTAAGAACATAGTTTGCAGATTGACATAAATTCACTACAGTAATAGCTCAAAGCATGTTAAATATTTCGAAGAGGGATTAAGGGAATCCCAATGGATCTGGCACTTGGTCTATGGGGTTCTTTGCTACCTCACTGGGAGGATAACATCCCTCATGGAGCCAGCTGTTAGCACTCCATTTGCAACAGTCGAGTTATGGGCCTGGAAAAATTCAAAAGGGTCCTATTTAGTGAAGAATTATATGAACACCCTTCAGTTTATCTAATGGATAGTTCCCGTTGACTAGGACCATCAGATGAAGAAGAGGGCTCGATCTACGGTGGTAGATCCTTCCAAAGGTCAAGACATGCAGCAGCAAAAATGAGATAAAGAGGCATCATAGATCAACGATCTGGAATCACAATGAAGAAGATCGAAGATAGAGCATGGTTCCATAGGACGAAAGATGAGAGGAAATATTTAAGTTTGGTATTCGTGAAGCTTGTTAAAAGGGACAAGCAATGAAAGGCCGATATTAAGGTGAACCCTAATCGATGGCCTGAGACGGTTTCATTAGGAAAACATGCTCAATAGAAGGAGATTTCCCAAATCACAAAATAGGTTAAAAGGCAGAAATATCTCACAGCAGAGATGGGAGCATGAGCAAATCCATGCCCCTAGCTGATTTCATGATCCAAACTTGTGCATATAAAGTTACGATTCCAGATCGTGAAAAGTGGTACTGGATGTAAAGATCAACGGTCACGAAAAATGCAGTGATAGATCTATGGTCATGGTTCATTTCATGATCTAAACTAGCACGGACAAGGTCAAGGTCTCAATTCATGAAAAGTGGTAGGGTCCACTCCGATCGACGGTTGCATGGAGAGGTCGATCTCGATCTATGGATAAAGAACATACCGTTGTCTAAAGATGCTAGTTAGATCAAGGAAGGAGGAATTGGTGACAGAAGTTAAAGAAACATGGATGATGGATGTGAAAGATCCCCAAATCAAAGGGCTGAAAAGGCCTCAAGGAGGTAGGTGTAACATCCCTGACCCTTCGACCGATGAAGAGGATGCTACCAAGGATGCTATCTATAAGGGAAACTAGCCCCATGAACATACACATAAAAATTGAAATGCTTTGAACTAAAACATGCATACATTATTACCATATAGCGGAAGCAAAACCATACATTCAATCATTCAACATGTTCATTGTGATTCAATATCAAAAGTAATTGCAGGGATGAAATAGATGAGAATACTTATCTTATGAAGAATTCATCCCACAACCAGCTATGTCACTGTAACATTCCACCCAGCCATAGGCCATTGTGTTCCTTAATCTCTCAGCAACATTGCCACCCTTGAGCTAGGCATGATTCTCCAAGGAATAAGGAAACTAAGCAAGCTCACACATAGCCAAAGATACACAACTCAGCCAAGCCAACACCATTGGGTTTATCAAGCCATCAGGGAGCCGCGAAAAGCTGACAGCTAAGCTGGTGGGTTCACTGAAGAGCTAAGGACACCTACACAAGAACTATCCAGATTTATAGAACACCCACACACACCCAACACAAGGAATCGGTCCCTTCTCTACTACACAATCCCTCAGGCCCTTACTTCCCTTCCAGTGCTATTCAGGGGCTTTGGAGAAGAAAGCCATCCCTCTAGCTCTGTCTATGAGGCTCTCAAACACACCAGGTTTATCAAGTAGACCAAGCCTTCATTCCCACTCCAATATATTCCAAGGACCAACCACTGCATACATACATCAAAATTGAGGCAATTCACAGCTCAGACCGAGCAAGATGATCCACAGTTGTTCTTGGCCCTAACGTGGCCAAAACAACTTAGCGATAACCCACACTCGTGGGAAAAACAACAGCCATGATTTCTCCACTGAAACAACTGAAAAGACATTGCCCAAAATTGGAAGAGGAAACCGGACTGAACAGACTCTCAGCATGGAGATGGATTCGTATACACAAAAGCACACAACCGGTAATGTAGCTATGCATAAAAACATCCAAAAATGAGATTTACACATACAACAACTTCCATCCGTTTGAGAGAGAGATCCCAACATGACTGTAGGATGATGGGGAAAATGTTCAGGGTTCAAAATCGTGAATGAGAGCTCCACACAGCCAAATTGTGAGGGTAAGGCCACACACACAGGGAAAATCATGAATGCCCAAAAATGACTCTCCCAGCTCTCTGCATGAGTGAAAATTGAAGAATGGGGGTCGTGGTGGCTTCTCCTGCCCATGTGAGGGTCAATCAACTCCTTGGTGGAGTGTGCATGTGGGAAAGGACTGACAGTCCTGCCACATACCACTGTCTAGCAATAACTTCCCAACAAACATCATAGGCTTTTAATTTGGTAGTTGCATGAGAAAAGGAAAGGTGAGTAAGACAAAAATGTGGGTGACAGCTAAATGGGTTTATCAACTGACACTTGGATTTTCCCCATTGGCCCCAAGGGTTAAATAAGTTCCCTCCCTATCCTTAGGAAAATCATGCCCTTTTCAATATGGTTGCATTGACATAGCTGGTTGTGAATATTTTTAATTAAAACACATGTTTACATGATTCCAGAATTAATATGTGCTAGATAGCACGATATACCATCGGCAACGATTTTAATCGCTGAAACATAAAAGAAGCAAATCTATGGTGGGGATTTTTCCTTTAGCTCCATAACATGATTAATTACAATATATACATCATATACATTTTAATGCAAATGGGGTCAAAATTGGGGTGTTACATTCCCCTCCCCCTTTAATAGCACTGTCCTTAGTGCTTTACAAAATTGAATAAAATTCTACACTGGTATCACCTCAGTGTTCCACAGAATTGAACAAAAATGGATGTGCCAATCGCATGGCATCCTCTAGCTCACACGTAGCCTCTTCAGGACCATAGTGGTCCCATTGCACCTTTACTTGCCCTATGGCTCGGTTCCAGAGCATGGTGACCTTCCCGTCGAGGATGCGCATTGGCTCGATTTGGAACTCTCCCTCGGGTTCCACCTGAATCACATCCCAATTTATCACATGGTTAGGATCATGTACATATTTCTTAAGCAAGGAGACATGAAAAACATTATGAGCTCTAGTACATATTTCACATTATGTACATATTTCTCACTCTCCAAACCTTTAATTTAGCAAAAACATATTGTTGCACTAAATTTGGCTATATTTAGGGGTCCACATTAGATTTCTAGGCCCCGTCAACTGATGTGAAATCCCCATAAGTCTAAGCCCCCTATCCCAATATTCTTCCAAGGTCCCATTATGATTGAGGAGCTTTCCAGGATAAGGGCAACTCGGGTCCCTGAAACCCATTCACGATTTTAAATTGAGTCGATCTCCACATTTTCAGTGAAGATTCCAAGCATCTCTACAAGCAATTTTTCTTTCTGATTCATGTGACCCCGCCCTCCCTGCTTCCACTATTATATTTATCTCAATTCCCAAAATTTCCAACCAATGTAGTCGTGGAAGCCAAACATTCATTAAATACATACATAGTTTCCATGGACAAATATCTCAAATACATTTGTTAATGATTTAAAATTTAATATACCTAAGTGTGAGCCCTATTTAGTCCTCAAACCCTACGGACACATGGAGGAGGCTAGCTTAATATATATTCATATTCCTTCTTTCAAGGGACAAGTTCTTTTTGGTGTCTTAGTATTTAGAGACTCAGTCAGTATCCTATTGTCTCTATCTCTCTGTTCTACCTCTATCCTTTTGTCCCTGGAATCATTTTTTTTCGTCTCATGATAGATTACTGTGATGTTTTTGTTGAAGCAGAAGTAATTGGTGGAGTGTTTTTGGCACAAATCCAAATGCGTCACATGTGACTTAAGGCGGGACAGTGGGGGGAAGTAAAAAAAAACGGAAACTAGAAGTGAAATAGAAATAGAAAGAGAGCGAGAGAAGAAGTCCATTCACTGTTTGCAGGAATGGTATACACAATCCCTTCTTCCCTCCCTTCATTTACATTATTATGTACACCATTAGCTACCAGTACTGTCACTGCCATTATCGACTATGGTTTTTTTTACCCCAAATCTATAAAAAGGGTGCTAATAGAAATGCAAAAGAATGAGGATTAAAGGGGTAGAATAAAAATGACCTTGGAAGTTAGTAATTCCTCCAGCTATGGATTCAGCACATTTCAAAGTATTCAATACACAATTCCTCCATAGGTCTACATTTCGTTCGAGTACATCCAGTTGCTCCAGCTCTCTGCTACTTGTTTTAACTTCTTAACTTCTCTCCTCTTTGATGCATTTTCATGCCTAGATGAGCGACAAAACCACTACAGTGAAAGGAGGCATTCACTGGTTCCTGTGTTAACATTAACATTGTTTCTAGTGCGGTGATTGAAACCCCATTTTAGAATACACAACAAAACGACGTTCAGTGTCTTTCTAAAAGAAAGTAATAACATTGCTCCAATGAAGATAACCAAATTCAAACAAATTTGAATACACTAAAGGCTCTAATTTCAATAAATTTCCGTGGGCCTCGCAAATATGGAGATGCCAAAAAAGTTATAGGATATTTGAAAATAAAGGCAATAATTTTATATAGGGCAATTTTTTTAATAGAAAGGATAATTCGGCTAAAAACGTTATAGGAGATTTCAAAATAAAGGCAATTTTTTTTATATAGGGATTTTTTTTTATAGAAAGGATAATTCCACTATGATCCAAGATTGCTATATAATGGAATAATTTTTTTTTAAACCCATTACTACGTGCTATTGCAAACTCATTGAAACTAATATTATTATGAAAATAATTAACACAAATACCCATAGATTTATGAGAAATTAAAAAAACTTTATAACTAGTTAGAATTATGATTTATAATTAAAAAACACATGATATATTGTAAAATGGTTTTGAAAATTTGAAATGTTAATATTTTTATAATTTTGATGAAATGATATTTATTAAAAAAATAAAAATAAAAACCTTATATTATTTTAACTTTGATGATATAGTTTTTTATTAAAATTATGAAAATAAGATAATAATATATAATGAAATTCTAAGATATGAGTACACCAATAAAAGTAAAAACGAGACCTAAACTTCCAATAATTAAGTCAAATACACATACATAGATTTATTATAAATTAAAACAACTTCATAACTAGTTATAATTAAATTTATATATTAAAACACATATGATATATTGTAAAATGGTTATGAAAATTTGAAATGTTAATATTTTTATGATTTTGATGAAATAATATTTGTTGAAAATAAAATAAAAGTAAAAACCTCACATTATTTTCATTATGATGGCATATTTCTTTATTAAAATTATGAAAATAAGATATGAAATTCTAAGATATGGGTACACCAACATTAAGTAGATAACCTTGAGATGGGGTAATATGGAAGAGAGATGAGGCCACTTGATGACCAAAGACAACAAGTGTTGTGATAAGGTCTTTACTAAGCATAGAACCTTATAACATAATGGAGGCAGTAGGCAAGAGGGTGTCATGCAAAGGTACAATTTTAGTATTCTACCGTAAGACCTCCGTACCTCGCATACATGATTACTAAGGCATGCACCTGTAAGCTCTCGGTATTTTCTATGCAAGTTCCATCCATGATGACGATTTCAATAATGACAAGTTGGTTGATGCTATTGTTGTTCATGGGTGTTAATTACATTTGGAATAGCAAGATGTGATGACAAGTAATTGAGTGGACTCATCAATTTTGAGTGAGGAGCATTTTGGCTTTCACCAACCTAAGATGCAGACTATTAAGGGTTCATAGCACAATTTCCTTGACTCATAGTGTCTCCTCTCTCTCTTTTCCTTCATTGGGTTTTCCTCTTTGAGTGGGGTGGAATTATCCTATACAATGATTTTATCCACCAAGTGAATTCTCTTTGACTAGAATTGGTTTCCCCAATTAGGACTTATGAGAGTTTTCCCAAGGTGACTTATTTCAGGACTGTTCAGCATAGGGAACTTGTATGGACTACCATGTGTCACTGTTTCACCTTCAGGGTATGAAAATTTTACCATAGAAAGTAAAGTCTGTTCCCTATCTAGGAAATCTTGCAAAATTTTATTTGGATCTTTGTAGCCCAAGATATTGTGATTCTCCCTAGGTGTCATGTTTAGGGATGAATCCTGGAAGAGGATGGAACCCTGACTTGGAGCAAACATATCTCCCAGAATATAGAAAATATGAGGCTGCAATTTTTACACCAAGTACATAAGTATTTTATCTTCATCCTATGAAAGTTTTGGCCCCTTAGACTTCTTCAATCCCGTGATATAGCGAATGTACCAAAACTACTAGTTTTAGTATTTTAGGGTTTTTCAGACCTGGGGTGAAACTAGGGTTTGAATTTCCCGAAGTTTCACCCAACCAAAAGTATCAACACAGGTCTCTAAAATTCGATTTTGATGAGGAGAGTAATCCTATGTTGGGCTCACTAAAAAATTCCTCTTCTGTAAAAATCCCTAAGTTTCCACAGCAAAAACTGAAAATGCTCAAAATCAAATTCTACTTTGATAGAAAGATGCGCCCTTCAATGGAGAGTCATCCTAGCCTTCTTTCACTGATGGATTGTGGAGAGAAACCCAAAAAGTAAGAAGCCCTAGATTCTATAGCTGCACAGTGTCTTCTTCTCATGTTAGCTCTGATACCATGTTAGATTTTTAACATTCAAGCAATATTATCTTAGGATCATATCTGATAGAATAACACGCACAACAATAATCACAAGAGACAAGAGACAAAGAATTTTCCTCGGGGAAACCATAAAGGATAAAACCCTGTAACTTCCTCAGAGATGGAATTATTACCAATGGCAACAGTAAAACCCAAAGACAAAAAAGATGATCTCCATAGCTGTTCTCTCTCTCACTTGTGTGAGCACTTCTCTCACTCACGTGCCCCAGTTGAGTGAGTGTGTGTATGTGTATAGAAATGAAGAGAGCCTCAATTATATTTATATTCTTCTATTCACTTTATGTCCACTCCAACAAGTCATCCTCACTTAACAATTACTTAGTAGGGCTGACTTCTCTAGGAGAGTTGAATAACCCTAGTGCCCCACAACTGTGGGGACTTTTCCCTCCAATCAACAAGGAGGGTTAACCTTAACTCAATTGTGGGGACTATTTCCCCGAGTTACATGGAGGGTTAACCTCAATGACTTTACATGACTTTATTATATTAATGACTCTACCGATAGGAAAATCGGGGTACAATATAAGATTTAAAAGTGAATACATTCCGAAGTTACAAATACATCAACATGCATTGCTCAACCATTGTTCATGTTTTCTTTCTTTCACTGCAAAGAAAATAAATGGCAACCAAAAGCTTCTTAATATGATTTCACAAAATTTACATAGAGGTTTTTACTCCATCATCTTAGAATATGGAAGGGCAGCTTTCCTAAGAACTAGACTCAACCAAAATTTTACATAGCAAATAGGGAATCATACAAAGTGAAGCTTTCGCAGTGATTGAGCTCTCTCTTTTTGTCACCAAATGCACATACTGGTGTCTATGTATGGAACATATGTAATGAGGTGTGTCTAGATTTTCAATGGCACAATTATCTTATGAATGTCCCCTCCATTAACCATGTTTTGGTTCATAGGTAGCCAAAATACAATAGGCATATTATAAAATGAAGGTAACCAATGACAATCTGTATTGCACTCAAGAATATGAACCTAATAGATTTAACCCATAGGCATTTATTCGTTATGAATATAATATATTTAACAAATCAAAATCAAGTTTTACTTGAATGATGTTAAAGTGGCTGATTTCTTTGCTAGGAAATGCAATTTAGTAGAAATCCATACACTAGGAAATTCAATTGAGAAGAAATCCATACACTAGAAACTCAAGCAACTGTTAAGAAAATAGATCTTAGAAAAAAGAAAATAATTGAAAAGAAATTGAAAACAATATGTAATTTATGTGTGCTTTCTCAAAATCTTGTAATGTTAATTATTCAGCTGTCCACTACCAATGTAAAGAGCCCTTGTTAGCAGAATATGTGTAGGTTGAAGACTATCTAAGAAACGTTCTTTGTATAGGATTCATATAAAAATGTTGTTATCCTTGGGAAACATTCTTTTAGATGTGGGTTATGTAGAATGCATTTTATGAAGCCATCCTCTGTTTCCAAATTGCATTCAATATTATTTTGGTAACTGATTCATGTTACGAATTTTGCAATATCCACAAAGTAAACAAATATCAGCCATTGATTGGCTGCATTTCGAGCAACTATGAACACAAGCCAATGAGAAACTATGATTCACTTATCTGCAAATGAAAAGATATGTCAGTACATTGATATTGTAGTAGCAGACATACCTGATGGCTATGGACTGATTTTGAATCGAGATTGGTCAGCAAGACTAAATGGGTATTTTGCTTCAGATTGGTCACACTTGTGGTTGCTTCAGAAGGGAAGTCCAAACCAAATTAAAATATTAAGAGAGCCCCACATGAATCACAATGTTACTAAATTGGAAGAAAAAAATGAACCAGTGAATTCTTTGTTGGGAAATCATCTAATTGAGCTAGAACCAAGAGACTACCAAGAAGAAGAAGCTAGCAGTACATCAGACACCCAGCCCGATCTCCTTCGATTTTCACAGGCTGATGAGATTGATTGTAAAATAGTAGATGTAGTTTTTGAAAATGGGTAGGCCTTTTTCAATTTGCAGTCAAGCCTAGCCCCTCAACTTACAAGCTACTAGATTTATAGGGGTGGGAAGAGGATTGACCAGTTAGTGGTTTAGTTCTCAAACTTTATTTTTCTTTTTCTTGATTTTTGTTTCTGGATTATCTTGTACATAAATAAATTGATTTGGTTGTTTATTTTGATTTACTTTATTTTTGTTTGTTCTAGTTTAGATTTTGATGGATTTAAATAAAAGAAGCAAACCTTTGGTTGCATGGAGAGCATCAGAATTTTGGATTAACTAAAATCCTTGATTATAAAACTGTGTACTATTGTGTTATCTAAAATAATTTCTTCTAGTTTAACAATTTTCATAAATGGCTATGAACACATTGAAGTCCTACTTAATCCTTGTAAAATAACTCAGGATCAAAAGGTCTGGAATACTAATTCGAGGCTCCATCCATCTCACATTTAAAAAATGTCCTAGGAAGTGACAGCAAAAGACCCATGGAAAGGAAGAAAGGTAAACAGTATATTATATATAAATGATCCCATGCCAAAAATTGAAAGCCAAAAGGCAAATAAGAGTCAAGAATCTCCTGAGAAAGCAATATGTATCAAAACAAAGTACTAAATCATATGAGTACAAAATTGACAAAGTTCTTCTTTGTCCAGGAGCTGAAAATTAAATACATCTCTCACACAAAAGGACACTATGGATAGAGGAGCCTGAATAAAAAAAAATTCAGAAAGAAAGGCATGCAAGAGGACTCAAAAGAAAGGAAAAAAGTCCAAAAGCACAAAAGGTGCAAAAATGGCATGGGAATGAGGAACAAATGAATATTTCTCTTTACCTTATGTTACAATCTTGTGGTGTCCAAGCTGGAAGCTACCCAAAGACAGAGGTAAAAAATGAAACTCATATTCCTGGCCTCAAAAGAGTTATCTTGACTTTGAAATCTTGGTTTCCATTTTCCTAATTTGGACTATCATCAATGATTAAAAGTACATACATTTGCCATTTGGGAAATCCAGACATCTAGAAGAATTCAACATGTTGGTTTTATTGTCAAACAATCTGTTACTTAAGGAAGAAATTGTCCAGAGATCTGGGTTCACCAGGTAGTCGCCAATTGTTGCAGCTGCAACTATTTTCCCAAATTTTTTAAAATTTTGGACCCTCCTTTTAATTTTATCTTGCCTAGGAGTGTTTGGATTCTTGAACGATGTCTTTCCTCTATTACGATTTTGGGTTTTCCTGAGCTTGATTTGAGTTCAATTGTTTACCAATTTCGGAGGTTGAATGATATAAAACTACCAATACTTTTGACTATGGAACTTAACATTTTTTTATTTTTCGATGGTCTGGTTTATTACAGTCAGATGTTTGTTGAAGATTAAAGTTGGGATTTTAGTTCTCCGTGCCGCCGCTATTTCGGAGATAAAAAGAACTAAATTTACTGCTACAAAACTTTAAAGTCTGTCGAACACTTAATATTTTCGATGATTTTTCTACTCGCTATCGAAATTCTATTCATGTTTGAGTCGAAGCTTTAGTTCTCTTCATCGCCGCTATTTCGGAGGGCAGTTAGAGAGTGTGCTGATGGATAGTTCTGATTTTTTCCGATGCCTTTGTTTTATTGATCAAACTTTTTACTTTGCAATGTTTTTGTTTTCTCTGTCAGAATGGTGTTGATAGTTGATCAGAGAATTCGTTCTTTGCGGTGCTGACACGGCGGTAACATTAAGTTTTGAATCACCAATATATAGTCCTTAGCTCTTCCGATCACTAGTGATTTTTTCTTTTTCGCAAAAGCTGTAGTCATTCTATCTCCCGCCGTTGCAGCTGTGTAATGAACTATATCGCAGATGATTAGTGGTTTTGAGCTCCAACCTTTAGTTTTAGAGTTGTCGGCCACCGATGTTTTTATGTTGACCGTGGAAATTTTAGTTTGTCCATTGCCCACCGTTGCGGCTCCTTAGCGAACTGATTGTCCGATGCTGTAGTGGTTCCGATATCCGATGCTGCAGTTTTTTTTTAGTGTTTTATTTCGTCGATGTTTTATTTTGATCATGGGAACCATATCCTGATGGTCTTCTGCCATTGCGGTTCCATAGTGGATTGTCTTCCTGATGCTTAGTTTTTTCCCACTGGTGAGGATTTTTCCTGCCATTTTTTGTGTGTTTTTACCCTATTTTATGGGCGACGGAGGTTTCCGATTCTTTTGATCATGATAGGGTTTTCGCAATAAGAACACAGTGCAGGGCCTCACATTTAATGATTAGTTTTATTTATAGTGTGGTTTACGTTTTCTTAAATGCAGTGCATATTAATGTTGATTTTTTCATTTTAACTGCAGATGCACTTAGGAGATTTTTTAGATCTAGTTTGATGATTTCTGCTGCGAAGAAGACATATCTAAAGGACAAAGCAGAAGGGAGTTGGCTGAAGAAAAGAAAGTAAGAAGCAGAGATGTTGCTCAAAGAGAAGATAGTGAAGGTCTGAGATCAATAGGATCTCAAAAAGACCAATGGATTATTGAGCAGAATCGTTAGCAGTAGAGGCCCAGGATTGGAAAAGGTTCATCAGTTACTAAGTTGGTCCCTCTTTACAAAGTGCTTTTAAATATTAATCTGAAACATAACATATTGTATGAATCATGAGCACTCACAAAAGGACAAATTTGTGAAATTAAACTATTGGGGGAAGCCCAAAGGTCACCCGGGGGGGAAACCCAAAGGTTTCGCTGTTTTATATAACTATAGGAGAGTTAGAGGGAATAAAGGGACTTTTTCCCAGATAGATTTGTGAGAGTACAATGTAAGAAGAACTATTTCCTTCTGCATAAAGAAATTACAAGTTTCCTGTTGGAGAAAGCTTTGTGGAAGGTTTCAAATGCTGTGCAATGGATTTGTTGAATGTGAACTATTTCATTTTCAGCTATTATCGATTAACTGTGAGATCGTTCTAACTCTTTCAACCTATGTTCTTGTTATGAATGCGCTCTAGTTTATTTTATGAAATTTCCACTATGAGTAATGAATGTTGTTCATAAAAAATTAGGTATCTGATTGTTCATATATCTATAAGTGTTCATGTGTTTTGAAAGAAGTAACAGCTATCTATGATTTTTCTTAATGCATGCGCAAAATACATTACTCATTAATAAATGATACTATTGCTCCCTAGGGATAGGTTAGATAGTTAGTTTTAGTTTTCTTGCTATGTGTGGTTTAGATGAGAGAGAGTTAAGATGAGAGGTAAGAACTTGCGCATCACATTGCGACCGCTCCTCGTATTCTCTATTAATCTGCATTTTTAGATAGGCACTTGCATCTCAGACATAAATAGAAAAAACTAAAAGCATACACAATGGACCGGGCCGTAACTGGTAAAACCATTTATTTTTGTTACTTGACCTACGATAGTCGGATTGTAAACTGGACGAATTCCCCATACCACACAGTAATGGGCTAGTTGGGAACGTTTACTGGGGAGAATCCCTAACTGTTGTTGCCTGCAATTTTCCAAGCCTCAAAACTTACCTAGGTTATCGATGGGGTACTTCACAGAGGTTATTCTGCAGGTGTCCCAGCCAGGTTTGGGTTGGATAGTACAGTCGCTATATGCATTGAAGCTGAGGGCCACAATAATTGGTTATGAACCTCCGCTTGTTGTGTATGGGAGTCTCAAGCCTCTCCTAGGTGAGACATACCTGCTTCATTCAGGAGCTCACATATCCTACCCTTGATTGCTTGTGATTTGGCTTTACATTATATAGGTGTATGCTCTGTGCATGCTAGTTTGCTTAGGGTTTGCGTAATTAGATAGAGTCTTTTTCATTTTTTGAGTCATTTTGGAGTTGGGTGTGGCACTTCACTGTTCTCCCCATTTAGTAAAAATTTCACCTTCCAGATCTCCTCTTCCTTTGGGAGAGAGAAGTAGACTGTCAGGGCGGACTACTTATCACATTGATTCACACATGATGGGATATCACGAGGATGAGATTCCTGAGATGTCCTCTCCACCTCAAGAGTTTGGGGAGGAAGATCCTACTCCTGTATATGATCCTTCACCTGATATACCTTCACATTCTAGATACAATCCCTCATTCAAAGGTCGTCGGTATTGGTTTTCGGGCGACGAGACTCACCATGAACCCACAAGCACTAGACATGTTAGTTATGGCATGCTTGATATCCCTCCATGTGATCTGGCACATCATGCCACGTCAGAAATTGAACCTAACACTATGCCTGGGGGAATTCCCATTCCTTTCTGTGCGGAGAGATTTGGGAGCACTAGTTGCATTACACCTTCCAAATCGATAGTGGAAGCTACCTCACCTGTTCGTCCTAGGCCTAGTGTTAGTAATCATATGCAGATACTAGAACCAAGACGAGTGACCATAGGGAATACCACTTATATCCCTTCACATGTCCCTTTGTCCTCTATTCCTACTCCTTTGAACGCATTTTTGACAACCCTTCCTCCCCCTCATTCACGTGGTCCTTCGGGTCAGAATGTTGCTACTAGTCATGTTCGTACTGCGACTACTCATACAGTAGTTTCTTAGAGTCAAGCATCTCCTGTTGTCTCAGGAGGTCATATTCATGTTTCTGGATCATCTTATGGTCCATTGCATGGCATTCTCCATATCCCTACTTATGGAGCTTCTCATGGGATATCCCATCGGACATGTTATGGAACTTCTCATGCACCATCTTATGGACCGCAGTATGGATAGTGCTATTAACCTTATGGGTATGGGTATCAACAAATCTCTTACTCCTCTAATTATGGCTTTGTAGCACCACCTATTCAAGGTTCACCACATCACAATGCTTCCATGCAGCCCTACATGGGTAAAACAGGAGGAGGATATTATGGCCAAGGCCATGGTATTTATAGTAGTCAGCCTTATATGAACCGAAAATATTAGGAAGCGTGGCATAGACCGACTCAACCTAGGCTCCCTTTCCTCGAAACATTAAATTTACCTGACTTATCAAGACTAATCAACGATCCAGTATCTTATGACCCGACTTGGACGGCTGTCCCTACCAAGCTTCCCTCGGACATTCCCAAATTCGAGGGAAAACCAGGAGAGGATCCTACTGAACATGTCACTACCTTTCACCTTTGGTGCTCTTCCAACTCTTTACACGATGACTCAATCCGTTTGAGGCTATTTCAATGCACCCTCATAGAGCCTGCAGTGAAATGGTACATAGAGTTACCAAAGGGGGCATTCATTTTGTTCGATGACCTTGCTATGAATTTCTTCAACCACTTCTAGCTACCAGTGTGTTATGATGTTGGTACAAAAATCTTGTCAACATTTCAGTAGGACAAAGCCACACATATCTCGGACCATATCCAAGAGTGGCGTAGATGGAAGAGGTTGATTAAAGCTTTCATACCACCAGAGTTTCTCCTTAAGTGGTTCCTTAAATTGTTGCTACCTTATATCGCGAAGGATGTTTCTACATCCGAAGTCCAGAACGAGAAACGAGCAATTTTTAGGGCATAGGAACTGGATTTGAGTTATGCTCAATCCAGGATATTATATGATATGATACCTAATGCTCTGCATTCTAGTTTCGATCCCAAGATCAAACCTGGACCACATGCCAATGGCATTATGGGATGTACAAGTGCCAAACCTGCGGACCCGATTACGAAACAAGTGAGTCAATTGTTTATTAACCAATCCACGTTGGGACAAGATACAACTTTGTCTCAACCCACCCAAATGGCGAGTGTACTTTCCATGCAATCGTCGGACCAGAAGGGCAATCAACAGCCCATAAGGAATAAAAAAAAAGGTAAAATAAATCATAAGGGTGGGAACAAGAACGAAAATGCCAATTTTAATGACAAGAATGACCGTAATGCTGGGGGGACAAGCAGTCTAAATGTAAGGTTAAGTTTCCTTGCAAATTGTGTAAGGATGAACACCTCACTCACTTGTGCCCTTGTATGGAAGACACCTCGAGGTTCATAGCACAGGGCCCAGCTGTGCTGACCAATCCTTTACCCCATAATAAAAATATGAACTCAAGGACCCATGATCCTCATTCTATGTCGAGTGGAGATCAAAATCCATCGAAAACCAGTACTGGTCAAAACGAGTGGAGATCAAAATCCATCGAAAACCAGTAATGGGAAGATTGTTGCAATTGATCAAACATCATTCAAAAATATGAGTGTTAGTACATCGTCGAGAGCTTCGATCCCGATTATTGACCACTCTCAGCCGAAAACTGGGAGTGTGGGTGTAGGTATGTATCCATCCCTTATGGAGACATTTAGTTGTCCTGCACCCATCCTTATGATTGGATCTAGTTTTGATGGGGATTCATCTTCATTGAATTCGGTGTCTTTTCACACTTCCCATATGGAAGATCCTTGGATTCTTCCTACACCGAGTCTTTCAAATGGACCTATCAAAATGGACATGTCGTTTCCTGCAGCAATGATTGCATATCAAGCAAATCTTGATTGTGTTGTAGAGCCTAGTCCTTCCCCTTCGCGGATGGAAGAGGAGGACCCGTATGTGCTACCTACATGGGCAGTTGAGTCCTCTCATGCACATGACTTCCTTGATAGTGTTTTTTCTGTCAGATGAAGCTATTATTGAGGCCATTTCTAGAGTTGAGCCACCTTGGGAAGAGTTACATCATAGATCTTATTTTCTTCCCAAGCTTGACCATTTGGAACATGAGGACTTTAGGGAGATTCTTAGTGAGAAGATTGGTAGTCTTGTGGTTCCATTAAGCTCTCCTGGTTAGATGGCTAATTGGAACATGGCGAATATATCACCTATGATTCCTATCAATATCTCTCGCGATCCTGGCAAGATTGGGAATGTCTATATTGGGGAAAAATGTTCCCATGCTGAGATTCTAGAGTATACCGAGCTGTTCAAATAGTTTCATGATATCTTTGCTTGGTCATATGAGGAAATTCCAGGTATTGACCGTCGTATTGTCGAACATGAAATTAATACCTATCCAAATGTGAAGCCTGTTCAAAAATGTGTGTGTGCGGTGAATCCTAGAAAAGAAACCATGATTAAGGTTGAGATAGAAAAGTTGTTGAAATCCAGCTTTATCTATCCTGTTCCCTTGGCGGAGTGGGTTTCAAATCCCATTTTGGTTGATAAGAAACAGGGAATGATCCGTATATGTACTGATTTCCATGATTTAAATTGTGCATGTCCTAAGGATAATTTTCCCACACCATTTATTGCTCAGATTTTGGATGAGTGTGTAGGAAGCGAGGTATTTTCCTTCATGGATGGCTTTTCCGGATATAATCAGATTCAAATTAAACCCGAGAATCAACACAAAACTACATTTATTTGTCCTTGGGGTACGTTTGCATATCGGAACATGCCTTTCGGTCTTAAAAATGCCAGAGCCACATTTCAGTGGGCTATGACCTTGATTTTTCACAATCTCAAATTGATTATTGAAGTATTTTTGGATGACCTTGTTGCTCATTCTTAGCTGAGAGTGCATCATTCCTACCATTTAAGATTATTGTTCGAAAGGCGCCGCCACTACCTGGTTAGGTTAAATCCTCATAAGTGCTTCTTTTGTGTGAAGTCAAGTCGCTTGCTCGGATTCATTGTTTCTAAGGAGGGTATAAGAGTCTATCCCTTAAAAGTTGAGGCAATACTTCCATTGTCTCCCTCGAGAAATATTAGATATCTTCAATGTTTGCAAGGCATGGAAAACTTCTTACGGAGATTCATGGTTAACTTTGCCAATTTGACTAAGGGCTTTATGCATCTTTTGAAGAAGGAAACTACCTTTTGCTAGGATGAGTGATCCCAGGAGTCCTTTGATGCTCTTAAGAGAGTCTTAGCATCGGCTCCCGTGCTTAGTCCACCCGGCTATAGCCGTGAATTTTTGATTTATGTGGCCGCGTCCATGGAGACGATTGGTATGCTTTTGGTTCAGGAGGATGAGGAGCTCCATGAGCATGTCATACACTATTTGAGACGAAACCTTATATATGCGAAAATCTATTATTCCCATGTGGAGAAACTTTCCTTAGCTACCATTCATGTGGTTCAGAGATTGAGACACTACATTCTCCTTCTCCAGACCTTGGACAAGATGATCAATGGTAACAATTATCCCTAGATGTGGAAATTGGAGTGTTCAGAATACTGTCGAAGTGACAACAATCATGGCATAAAACCAATTTATTCCTAGAAGGAGGTTGTAATCTAACGGGGCATCTTCTACTTCTACTTGAATAGAAACAGTTTTTCCCCCAAGCTCGACTGCAAGAGTTGATATGAGACTGTGGGGCTTGAAACCTCATCCATCAAAAGCCTTAAGAGGTGTAGGTGATGTGACAAGCTCAGGAGAGCCAATAGCTTTCCAACAAGACAGAGACAAAACTGAAGTTGAAGATCCTTCGTCTAAGATAGTCCTAAAGACTTTCTTTTCGACTACTTTCATGATGATTTGGAAAGCAAGTTTGTGAGGTAGTCTAGGCTTATAGTTATCGACATTGAAATGAATCAAATTATAATTGTCCGGGTCTACAGCTCCTAATGCAGTTAACAGGTTTTTGCGTTGTGTAGGACAACTTTGGAGCACTTCCAAGGTAGACATTGCACATGGTTCTTGAGCAAGATCTTCAACTACATTATAAAATTGAGCAGCTCGGGCATTAGGGTTAAAAACAACCTTCCTAAGGGTACTCTTGGGTGGACGCAAAATCATATCAAGAGTAGGCTTCTCGTTGATGAAATTGTCATTGATTCCAATAGGGACTTGCAGTGGCCCTACGGGATGTCATTGACGCCACCAAGTCCCACCTGTAGTGCCTTGATCCCTTACAGAGTCGGTTTGTGCCTTGAAGCACCTTGTACCTAGTTGACAAGGTTCCTATACCCACAAGCTTGAATCTTGAAGCCACCACCTTGCTGAAGATGCTGAAGACCATGCTGATGATGCTGAAGACCTTGGAGATGGTCCTAAATCCTTGATGATTGTTGGAAAATCCTGAAATGAGTGGAAGAAGCATTAATGACCCATTCTGTGGTCATTTGTTGGAAAATCCCTAAATGGGTGGAAGAAGCATTAATGACCCATTTTGTGGTCATTCATGCTATGATGGTGTCATGGTACCCCAGAAGAAGTCCCATCTACCCCACAAGTTATATCTTAACCCCAGGAAGTCTCTTGAGGTGGTTGAGGTTGTTGAAGAAGTACTTGACCTTGAAGACTTGATGAATACCTCTTGCACATGATGAAACTTGGTTTGCACACTTATTAATTGAAGAAGACATGATTTGGTCATATGACCCACTCACATATCGTAGCTTGGTGTTGTGTTAGCCTTTGAAAACCATGACGAAATCCCTTGATCCACAAGACTTGGTGAAGTAGCCCTAACGCTTGAAATGGAAGCCCTTGTATTGATAGAATCAATGGATTGTTGAAAAGAGACCTTGAAAATGCCCTGAAGAATCCTCAAGAAGTAAGGTAAGATTGGCCACTAAATAAGCTAATGTGTTGGTTCATAGAAGAAGTTAAACACTGGAAGAAAGCAAGAGACAGGTCGGATCCAAGTAAATTTAAAGTTATAATTATATCTCTGTGAAGTCGGCCCAGAAATAAAATATTTTTTATATATGGTCGGCCCCAAAATGATGTGAAAAAATAATATAAATACCCCTCTCAAGTCTTCCTTTTCGCTATGGAAATTTTGGTGGTGTAAAATGCTCTGAGATTTTTTTTCGGGGGTCTAGGATCTGAGGTAGCCGCAGAATAGCACGAGCAGTGAAATTTTCATGGGAGCAACTCGCTGGACTGAGGAAATTTTGTGGGATCAGCAGTTTGAATTGTTTTCTTTTTGGTCTTAATCCAAGGGTATCCAACAATGAAATGAAGAGAAAAAGCTCACTAGTAGACTGAGGAAGCTCATTGTTGAGGGGTTTGACTGTGGAAATTTGTGGCTGCAGCAGTTAATTGAGGAAGGAGAACAATCTCGAATTTACAGTAAGGTAGCAGTTTGAGTTTTTACTTTTGCAGTAGCAGCAATAAAAATAAATGTGCCCTAACTCGTGGATGACTATGGAAGCAACAACAGTGTGAAAAAGCAACAAACAATAATTTTTCTTTGGTTTCTTTTATAAATTGACAGTCCACTCCTAGACTTGTCTTAGGGTTTCACACACATATTTGAGTTTTAACTTTTATTGTTTGGGTATAACCTTTATGATCTTTCTTCAGTGACAGTCTTGAATTGGCAGTCCAAGGTTTTCATGCTTGACTGGTGTTGATGAGGATTATTGCTTCATTCTTAATCTGAATCCATGGTGTTTAAAATTCAAATTGAGGTCATCAACAACAACAGCAGATTTGATGATACAACATTTGAAGTCGACAAGGCTGCGTTTGTCTTTTTGATTGCTCCTCCTCATCCGAGCCCTGCTAGGGTTTACCCCAGCTCACGGTAGGGCTTATCTCATGCCATCCGAGCTCTATCTAAAGTTTAACAATCTATTTGGGTTATATACATGTAGCACAGATATGCCCTAGAAGAAATTTGGTGGAGCTTTGAAGTTTTTAAGGTAGCAAAACAAGTCTTACAGCAAAGAGTTTAAAGAGATGGGTGTTGTATGATGGTTAACATCCCAAATTTTGATGCAGCAGAAGCCTGAGGTGGTCTTGGTGATGACTAAAGAAACACGGTGGTTTTGCAGCAATGGAATGATGTCGTAACCTCCCACAGTTCAAACATTTGCAGCAGCAGTCAAATTCAAATTTTTGGGACTTGCTTGGGTTGAGGAATTGTACATTACAGCATTGATGTATGTAACACATATACAGTCCAAATTTGTGTGATTGAGGTGTCTGAATTTTGGAGGTTTTGAGTGATTATCTTGCTCACAAACTGACCAAAATTTCAGTCATGGTGGTGAGCCCTAAATTCAAAGATAAGGCAGCAGTCAAGCATGCACAAACTCTAATTCTTTTACATTGAATGTATACAGTGGTCATGAAACAACACTTGAGGTTGAAAATGCTATGATGATGTAATACAAATAGTGGTTTGTATACAGTGGTACATACTGTGGTATAAGCACAGTGAGGTATGTATGAACTCTGATGTATCTAGAAAAGTGATATGAAATGTGTACAAGTGTATGTATGTACAAGTATGAACAATAGTATATGTATGTATGTACATTGAAGTGTACATGTGTGGAAGTGTACAAGTATTGTACTGTATTGAAAAATGTATAACGTGGGATGTATACAGTAGGGTATGAACAGTATGAGTGATATGCAGCAAATGTAAGTGACATGCAGTATGGAATATACAGTGGTATCAACTCTATGATGATGATGATGCTTTGCTGATTAGTACTGCAGGAGTAAATAATGATGAGTAGAGATGAGGATAAGCAGCAGAAATTGACCAGTAGTTTGGTAAGAAGATCCCAGAGAATGACCAGTAGAGATACATAAGTAGTGTATAGCAGAGAAATGATATATCAGTATACAGTAATGTTTTGGCAGTGGTTAGAGCAGATCCTTGTGAGCACATACTCGAACAATAGGTTTGACAGGTTGATGATAGGAGCTGCATGATGACTTGACAGTGAGCAGCGTTGATGATGAGCAGATGAGCATGATCAGAGTTGAGCAGATGATCAGCAGTATTGACCAGCAGCAGAATAGATTGAACAAACAGATGATGTTAATATGACAGTGAACTTCAATTGTAAAAGCAAGCTTGTATTGCTTTTGGGGTTAGGATACCTCAAACCCTTCTTAGCAGGGTCTAAGAAAACTAGGCAGGGTCGTGGATGCAGAGTAGGTGCTCTCCATATCAGTAGGTGCTGATTTTTCCTAGCGGTTGTAGCCGGACCAAAACTAATATAAAAAGATTACAAAATTATATGGTGTTGTGTTCTTTTGTGTTATAGTTCTTGATGATTCAAATGCTTATGATATGTTTATAAAATGATTATGAGATTGGTAGAATGATGAATTGGTAGTTAATTGTGACAAGCTAAGAAAAGTTTTAAAATTGGCTTCACACTGATTCACCCCCCTCTAAGTGTCTAACACTTCTCGATGGTTAGGGGAACAGTAGACGAGGATTCAGGAGAACCAGTAAAGGGAGCTTTCCCTGAAGAAGAATGGTCTTCTTTCTTTTCTGCGGGTTTGTCATAATTCTGACTTCGAGTTTGCAGACTAACGGTATCTGAGGACATCATACAAATTTCCTCTAATGAACTAGAGTTTCCCTGATTATACATGTGGTCTATCAGTTGTTGTTGAGAGGGAAAAGGATCCGTGAGAACTGCGGGTGTGGGATTTGTTTTAAAAATTTGGGTGATTTCGTCAGGGTGAGGACACTCTTTTGTGAAATGGTCACCTTTGAATAGCAGACATGGATATTTTGCTTTTCTTTTCCCTTTATTGTTATCATTGTTGGTTGGTTTTGGGTTCTCCTATTGGTTTCCAGGTTTTCAATTTTTTAATTTTACCTTTCTTTTTATTATTGCTAGAGGTTTGAATACTCTGAATAGAATTGACCTCGGCAGAAACCTTGGGACTCGAAGGAGTAGGGGTGGCAGTTTGGGGTTGCTTGGCAGGTTTTGCTGCTGATGGGGACTAGATTGAACCAACAATCCCATCAAAAAGGACTTCTCTTGGTGGCTTTGCAGGATCGGTGCTTGGGAAAGGAGCTTTAGGAATCAAGTCATACAAAGTTCCAGATTGGGAATAGACCAAGTCCAAATACTGGGCTCGACTAATGGATTTCTCTTCAGTAACGGCACCACCCATTGCCACATCTCAGGCAATCGGAGGCAACAAATATTTGGTAAATAATTATCCCCCCATAGCTGGCATGTAGGACCAGCTAGGTTTCCCCTATGGCGTGAAAGTATTACTAGGATATGGATTTCCAGCATAAGGCATTCATGTAGGATTGGGTGGATAATTAATGTTTCCTACAGGTATTTGATTCGTTGTATAACCCTAACCCCAAGAGGTTTGATTGGTTATAGGTTGTTCCCCCAAGGGCTGACCTAAACTAGATGAGGCATTAACCACATTAGTGTGGGTGGGAGGGACATAAATTATAGATTGCTCTATACCAGAGGTCTGTCCTTGACTAGGTACAATTTCAGTGCTAGATAACGTAGGTCGTGCCAGGGGTTTCCCCTTGGCACTAGAAGATAATGATGAAAGAAGAATTGAAGGTTGATCCCCAGGTGTAGAAGACCTATGAGGATTAGGAACAAACATAATATGGGAGGTGGTGGGGTTGGTAGTTTGACTTGGGTTGTGTGGAGTTACTGTGCGATCTATAATCAGTTTAATGGGTCGCATAGAATCAGCAAGTGAATGCTATCCCACAGGAATAGCTGTGGAATGTGATGGTCGTGTGCCCAATATGTCATCTATTTTCTTTTCAATCTCCTGTACATGGAGAATGGATGTGTGGTATTGTCTACATTCTTCTTCATCTAGAGAAACTTCTTCAGAAAATTTTAAACGGGTGCCAAATGAGGCAATGGCCTGTCCTATAGAGGTATCCCAAAATGGAACATTGGGACCATAATTCGGAAGGGTAGTATCATCAACATGACCTTCTATGGGAGAATGGAATGAAGTATTACCTCGAGAAGGTTGTTGGACCAAGGGAGGTGAGTGTGAAAGATATGGTCCTCTGCTTTGTGCAACCACATTATCTCCCACTTGGGAGGTGGTAGAAGCTCCTTGGTCGATAGCTTCCATTGGATTTTCTCTTGAAACAGGAATAAAATTGGGTGGCAAACCCCGTACTCTTTTGGACTATCTTAGCTCAGCCAGTTTGTACAGCTCCTATCTAACCTAGGGTCTCAAAAACTAGAAAACACACCAAAAATTTCCCTACTCAAGCTATAGGTCAAACAAGAAAAATTAAATGACAAGAGGAGTTCAGATAGTCAGGTCTCTCGCAGGATTGTTAAGAAGGTGCCACTTACGATATACCTCAAGGGTACGTGCGTAGTAATCTCCCAAAATGTTATTTTCAGTGTATGGCTCCAAGCAAGATAGCCAAAGGGATTTCCTCAGATGGATAAGGTATCCTAGTGGGGTCTCCCAATATACGCAAGGTACGTGGGAGCCCAAATCGGTAGTAGTGGTGTCTAATGCATAATCGTACACAAGGGTCCTTCCGATATACAATCGAGTATGTGAAGTGCCTTTCTATATACCTCAAGGGTACGTGAAAGGCCATTTGATATATCGACGGTACATGGAACAACTGCGTGACTCTCGGGATGTAATGTAGATGAGTAACGACATCTCTTACACTTAACGACACCCAAACACATCTCTAACCTATCACTCAAATTGCTATGTAAATTTTAACCTATAACTACTGTTAATTTTAAAGTGGACGGTTAGGTGAATGCATGGAGTTTTGATAGAAAAAATAAAACCATGCAATATCCGTATGCAAATATTTCACTTTACCGTTCGTGGTATGCCTACCTATGGGAGGGAAAGAGAGTATTTTATTTTGCTTCAAAACCAAAAATTTCCAAACAACAATCTTGAACACAAAATCAAAGACAAGCAACACTTTCCAAACTCATTTCTCTTTTCTAAAAGCAATTAAAAAGGGAGGAGTCTCTTTTCTTAAAAGAAAAACAAGAAGCACACTATATGCATATGCACTCTATTTTTCAATTTTTCTTAAAGCATAGATAGATCTAACTTAAAACTACAATATTTTTTATTTTGATGAGATAGTATTAATGCAAAAGAGAAAAAAGAACATAGATAACCTAAAATCTTGTGAGGCCAATAAGAGATCCAATGTCTTATGCTCACTAATGATAATGACCTAATCTCAGTAAAAAAAATTATTTTTAAACAAGCAAAAAGAAGTCTTCTATGGAAACAAAAAATGAAATCAATATGCTAATTAAACATTTTTCTTTCAGTCTATATAACAGAAATGAAAAGAGAGCTCACTAACACCTAAGATTTCGAAAAAGAAATCCTTTCACAAACACAACCAACAAGCACAGAAGGAAATGGACAATCAACAAGCCTAATCTAGCTTTTGAATTCTTCAATCAAACCGATCATTTACCATAGAATTTCAAACCATAAGTATCAAATTCTAATACACAAGCCTGAAAGTGCAGGGCTGAAAGAAAATCAACTCAATTTTTTTGCAAAAAATGAGAAAAAAGTAGTCTTGGAATAAGGCCTACTTGGCACCGTGCTAGAGGGGTCTTGACAAAGTGGTTCTGGACAGGCACTTCTTCTGGATAACATGACTCATGTGGTGGCACTGCTTCTCGCTAATAGCATAAGAGCAATTCCCTGTATAGATCCAAAACACAAAGGAGAATGACAGATCAAGTTAGAAAAAGATCAGATCGAGGCAAGAATTGATGGATTGACAGTAAAAAAGAGCATAAAAAGTTGAAATCCTTTAGATCTGAATAGATACGAAAGTTTCAAACCAAAATTCACTGAGTCAGATAGCAGAACTGATAGAAGAGATCAGTTGGAGATGGAGCTTGGATTCAGACAAGAGTTCGAGAACTGAGGAAGATCAAATCAACTGATATATGTATCAATCCCAAGTAGAGTCACCAGATTTGTAACCAGGAATATTTCACCTTTTGATGACAGAAGTTGTTCCTCTAGTCTAAATGGTTCAGATCTAGAACAAATGAGTGAACAACAAAGGATGAAGACCTTCCCTGGATGTCATAGACACCTGGAATGCTGCTTCGATAGTGAACATGTGTACCCACAAACAGATCAAACATGCAAACACATCAAAGCTACCAGAAAATCATCTACTTATCCATGTTAGTGACTAAGGAATCTAACAACATGTACATGTGAAATCAAAACAACAGTAATGTGGGACGGAAATCATCTTTGCATTAAAGATGTATGGAGAATATTACAACCATTTCCACGAGACAAACACTTCATCCCCATAATCTCCAACTTTGCTCTCTATGCTGTCCAATAGCTTGGACTAAGTGGTCAATCCAACAACATAACAATACCTCTATAGTTCTCCCCCTCAACCATGGGCATGAGCTTGTATTTATAAGGCTCAATGGATAGGAATGGTTGAGAGATTTGTGGATGAGGTGGCCTATAAGATCCTATGATTGGGGATCTCGAGCTCAACTGACCCATAATGACAAGGATAAGGGAGGACACGAGGCTCATGATCTAGAAGCCTCAAGAAAATTCTATTTTTCCGATTTTACCTAGGGTACCTCTTTTATTCTCTTATGATAGAGCAGTTTAGATGAGAAACTCTTATGGACCAAAGACCATAGGAGGTGGCATAGCTTATGAAAAATAGGATATAGGCGATGCGAACAAGGTACCGCTCATGGGCCACAAGGAAAGCACGGTGCTGAGTTTTTTCATGTAGAATTGACAAACAACATAGGTTTCCACTCTAAGTACTGGGATTAAGGGCAAACATGTAAGTCAAAGGTCTTATCACATGGTGGTGATAGGATTTGGGTATAACAATAGGCTAGGTACAAACCCTACAGTTGGACATTCTCACACTACAGTTAGGTAGAAAACTCATACTACAGCTACTGGGCGGGAGGCATAGGATAAAAGATAACCAAAACGCCCCGCTTTTTTGGTCGATTTTTCATAAAAATCGGCCAATTTTTACTGGGAAATTGTTATTATCATCAATTTGCAATGTTATCAGTTTCAATTTCCTGTTCTAGACTAAATCCCTGTTTTTAAAACCACCAAGATCACCCAAGTTGTTATAATTCAGATTTAAACCCTCTAAATTATGATTTAAACCAGAATTTGGTTGCCAGATTCCGGTGGGTTGGGGGTGTTTTGGTTAATGCTTATACTGCTCCCCAAGGAGATGGTAAATTCAATACATAAATGGTGGCATAACCAGAATATGGAGAGTCTGAACACGACGAATTGAGAACTGGTAATTTCAGGAAAGAAATGTAGCATGTATCTTCAGATGCAAAGAATGAAAAAATGCATGTACCAAGATAGAAAATTCTAACCTAATTGAGCGGAAACCCCTTCGTCTTGGCGTGAACCGAAATGATGATGATGGTTGACTGAAATGACACATGAAATGGGTTCCCAAACTCTGTTTGCAATCCCGAAAAGGCCTTACCAAGCGTGAAAAACAGTTACCCTTCCTGACCAAAAAACCTCAAATGGTGCGATGGTGGACTAAGCAGAAGCCCAAAAACATCTTATCCTGATCGAAAAACTAGTGAAATGAAGATGATGGACTAAGCGGATGCCCGAAAATCCAATAACCAAGCGTGAAAAGCAATGGCTTGGTTTTGTTGGTGAAAGCCTCAGAGCGAAAAACCAGGAAAATTATGACGATGGTCAGCTAGACGAGGAGGGGGTTTGGCTTTATATAGTTAAACATTTCTTGGCTGAGAGTTAAAAAGGAATCTAATATCTCAGTGTTGGGGCGCACACCTTAATGGTCCCTAATCTTGGTAACTCCATGGTTTTTTTGGGAGTTTGTAAGCGGAGTTACGAATCAAAATAGTCTTAGGGGTGTCGAGGTTGAGTCAAATTCCTCTTTTTGTAATAAAACCATGGTTTAAGTCTAGGGTTTAGGGTTCGGGGTGCCCATGTTTTAAGCCCATGGTTTTGTAATAAGTGCATTGTAAATAAGCACTCTTGAAAAGAAGTTAGTTTAGGCTTTTGATGGAAGATGAATTAATGCAAAGCTAAGGCTATTTTGTAAGAGAAGGTTAAGTCCTAGCTATGTGCATGGATGACCTCTGCAGCTGTGTGCGCATAGGGTTTTGGGTGATAAAGAAAATATGCAGCTGTGTGTGCAGAGGCCTGCAGCGAAGTGCGCGGCTTTGAGGACTTGAAGGGATCTGCAGCTGAGTGCGTAGATCAGAACTGTGGTTTTTGTAAAGAGTTGAATAAAACACAGTTCTGTGGACGTAACCCCTAAACTGGGGGTGAACCACGTTATATCATGTGTTGTAGTTTTTGTTGTGTTGTTCTTTATGCATTGATAAATATATATCTGATAAGTAAGATCACTGCTAAATATTAACTTCACTGGAATTCCCAGTAAAGGGTTAAGCAAGGCACTATTTGTTTATCTAACCGCGAAACTAGATAAGTAACTATTAAGGTTTTGCATTGTATGATTATAAGTGTTAGAAACTAAAGGTACAGTAATATCCCTCTTCTGCTTGTAGAAACCTGATTCTGCGGCACCCCATAGCTGTTTCGGGTGAGACTGCAACCTGTCTGCAGGTTGTTGCTGAAAAGGCCAACACTGTGGGTGTTTTGTTGGTGTGAAGTTAATGGTATAAACCCTGGGTCTGCCCTATAGCCCAACAAATTGGTTCCGTTGCCAGTTGAACTCAGTATCTGCTCAAGAGGGGTTTATGTTGTACCTCGAGGGAAATGTTCTGGAGACCCTCTATGAAGGAAATCGGTAATTGGCTTGATGAGACTTATCTGAAATTCACTGAGCAAGAGAACAAAGATCCGCGTCGTAGTGCAAACGACTTTTTACAAAGGTATGTTTTTTGTGATGTTTATGAAATTTTGTTTGGTAGTATCCACATAGAGTTGCACCAGTGGTTATCTAGGTTAACAGAGAGAAGGACGAACTTCCAAGAACGCCAGCTTCCTACTTGGACCCCTGCAAGAATTAATATACTGAAAAGGGTGAACAACGAGATATCCCACGCTATTGATTTCTGGACAACACGAACCCTTGAAGAATTTGTGACGGAGTTCGCCATCGACACGAGTACTTCCCTTAGTGAAGCCGAGCGACAGTTTTTCAACGGACCAAGGGGTAAGTTTTTGAATTCATTTAGTTTGAGAATTAAAATGCTATTAGCTAAAAAAGGTATATTGCTCATTGAATCAGACTATTAGATTTAGTATTACTAACCTATGTTTGCAAGTGAAAATACCTTCGACGAGCAAAGTGGTTTGCTGCGAAGTGGAAAAAGGTACAAGATATATTTTGGATCCTATTACCAGGGTCATCATACTGAGTATTCCCCTATAAATCCTGTAGATTCAGAACCCGAAGAAACCCCTCCGGTAACCCCGCAACGTAGACCTGTTATTCTTGAGAACCCATCGCACTCTGAAAGTAACCCTAGCTTGATTATTCTTGTCAGAGGTCAGTCTACCACAGTAAGTTCCCCCCTGCCTACTTCCAGTCCCCCTCCAACCCCCCCTAGATCCACTATGGCCCACATGCATGATGATATTAAGCTCCTTGTTTTCAAAGAAACTGGATCAGAGGATCCAGAACAGTTCTATTTTTTATGTGAAGCAGTGTGGACTGCTAAGACCATTACGGATCATGATACAAAATGAGCGCAGCTGGTTACTTCTTTCAGAGACTGCGCTCTGACCTGGTTCATGAAGTTTTCCAGCACTCAAAACCATGCCTTGGCTGATATAAAAGTAGCAATGATAAAGGAATTTAAGAAGCTGAAATCTGAGTCGCAGTGTATCACTGAATTGAAAGAGATTCAGCAGAGGCACGGTGAATCAGTGTGTGACTTTGATCAAAGATTCAAAGTTCTGCTGGACCAAGTTAGTTTCCCCATTGGACCTGTGCAGCACAAGGAATGGTTCATTGCAGTGTTGCTACCACATATCAAAACTCCACTCATGCAATAGAAGGTTGCTGACCAGCAGGAGGCTCTGGAAATCATGATGAAGCTTGAAACCGCTCCTGTCGAAGATAATTCTGGTATTGCTCAAATCCAAGCGAAGTTGACAGCAATGGCTCTGGAGCTTCGCGATATGAAGAAAGGAAAAACCGGTCGCGCAGAGGTTTGGTGTACACAATGTCAGATAGAAGGTCATGCCAAGGAACAGTGTCCTGTGGTAAGAACTTACTTGAATACTGGTGCGCCAAACCCGTTTAACCAACAAGTCCTATATTGTGAGCTCTGCAGAATAGTAGGTCAACATCGACCTGAAGATTGCTATCTGCTACAGAGGTATGGGCAAGTACCTAAGAACCCCTATTGTAAATTTTGTAAGTCCATATGACATAATGAAGATGAGTGTCGCGGTTATGACCTCATGAGAGAACGCACCTACGACACCTATCGGGTACAAAATGAGGGACAGAGCAATGATGGCTATGGTTACCGCGGTGGTGCATCAGGTAGAGGTGATTTTGGAGGTCATGGTCGAGGTGGTATGACCGGAAGAGGAAGAGGCCATGTTGTATGTTACAATTGTAACTAGGCCAGGCATCTAGCGAGAGACTGTCGGAACCCAACTACGACATGTCGGTATTGCCGAGCAGTAGATCATGTGATCGAGCAGTGCCCGCAATTGATAGCTAAGATTTAGGAAAGAAACAGTGCCCCTACTCAGAATATTTAGATGATTTCTGTCGAGCAAAGACCTGCCCTAGCCATTAATGTTGTTACCCGGAGTGGCACTACGACGGAAGTACAGAATAAGGAGCAACAGCCTGACGAGGCTTCGTTTCGTAAGGCCCCAGCGAAAGTCCCAACATTTGATATCAAAAGAGAAAAAGAGACATTCATGGAAGCCAAGAGAGATTTTTCTGCCCCTAACACATCAGTAATACCTGCGCAACAACTTCAGCAGCAGTCACAGCCACAAGAAGCTTCGACAGATAAAGTAAGTACACTGTCCTCCTTTTTACAAAGTTGTCTGAAGCTCTTACGAAATCATAATGCTTTAAGTGAGTTGCAGAAAGTTATTGCTTCCTGCGAACCTCAGCAAAGTTCTGGTCAGGCAAAAGCTGTTAATAGAGTTAGGAGAACTGGCAGGGAAATGAGATTGAATGCTCAGATAGGAGAGTATGATATGACTGATGTTATCTTGGACCTAGGATCAGAGGTAAATGTCTTAACTAAGCAAACCTGGGAACAAATGGGAAAACCTACCTTTGATTGGTCCCCTATACAGTTGAGATTAGCTAATCAGCAGAATATTGTGCCCCTAGGACGACTCCCTAATGTCCCAGTAGATATTGACGGCGTCTGTACTGTAGCATATTTCGAAGTTATTGAGATCATTGATGACAGCAACCCCTATCCAGCCTTGTTAGGAATTCAATGGGCAATGGAAAATGTTGCACTCATTAACCTGAAGAAGAGATAGATGACTTTCGAAGGGAAAGAACTGAGAGTCATAGTCCCATTGGATCCTTCTCAAGGAGAGAGATACACAGAGCCAGTAAGAGATGAAGACTAGGATGTTTTGGACCACATCTACAATATCACAGCGAAGGAAGAAGATTATGTTGATCCTACTGCCGAAGGTATCATGGATTGGCAGTGTGACAGCTCCTGCATGACAGATTCAGATGATGGCCTAGAGAATTGGAAGAATAGACTGTATGAGCTACATGGCCATCGATGTGCCAGAATTACCAAGTCTCTCAGATGGCTTGTCTCACAGACAAGAACCCTACCTGTTTTTGATGGTTCGACAGACCCCAAAGAGTTTATTATGCAATTCTCAGAGAAGGTACCAGACTCACAAAAAATGGAGAATCTGGATTCAGTATTTAGAGCCACAACAACCAGATGGTGGAAGGGCCATAAGAAGAACATTCCTAGTTGGAAATCTTGACAGAAGTTCCTTCGCCTGAGATTTAGGGATCAGCCTCAGGAGGTGCGAAGTAGGTTTAATGGTAAGACTAGTCCTCAGGGACATTTGGAGCAATGCTACAAGGCATGGAAGCATGTACCTCAGGTAGAATGGGTACATCGGTTTGTGCATACTCTGGAACTGATAGCAAAGAACTGGTACGCGGAGGCTGAGCTTCGCCAGGATACTGTAAGTTGGGATCGTCTTGTTAATAGTTTTGTGCTTACCTTTACTACTAATGAAGATTGTCCAGCTTTAGATGCAGCTATTAGGTTGGTCCATACTAAGGTATTTGATGATCAAGAAGTAGTAAAATACCGGCCTGATTGGAAAGCACAAGAAGCTCATGCAGTCTAATATTATAACCTCGCAATTGACGAGGATGATGATCCACGCAATATTGATATTCCTGAGTCAGAAGGACACTGCAACGTACACAGATTATTAGTCGAAGCCCCTGAAGTGACTCAGCCCCTGAAGATGCGGAAGGTCAACATTGGATCAGAAGACCAGCCTAAGTATGCTACCAGTGGAGATTATTGTGATGAAGACACGGTAAACGAAGTGACCCAACTTCTCCATGAGTATCGGGACTTATGTCTGATAAAGTTCCTTGAAATAAAAGGAATCATTAAAGCTATGGATGACATTTTGTCATGGGTGGAAGTTCGACCACATGTCGCAGATGGTGTTCAAAGGTGTTAAATGCCCTTATTAGGGCGCATCCAGAGTCACTGCTTGTGCCGAAGAAGGAAAGATGTGTCGAAGATTAAAATATGACCGTTGGAAGAAATCAAAATTGGCGGCGCCGGTACGCTACTCGTATTTACTGCCTGTATTAATGAGATCTTGGAAAATCTACCACCGTTTGGACAAGATCTCTGTCAGATTTGCTGCCATCAATGCATAGTTATGATAGATTTCACAGATAGATTCTATAAGAAGACACCCACACCCATGATGTTCGCATTTTTCAGTTTCTTGAGTTTTACAATTGCACCCATGTCAGCTGATAGCGAGATTCAAAAGTTAGTGAGAGAATTTGAACAGGAGGGTCTACCACACCTCTTCAGCCACCCACCCACGTCTGCAACCCGTGAAGAGACTCCCCTAGCACTGACCAAGCTAATGCAGACACGCTCTACTCGAAAAAAATTTAAACCTGAAGTTCGTTCGAAGCGGAACGAAGACAGACACCAGCAATCAGGGAAGACACCAGAGGATCCCTCGATGAATCCATCCGGCTCAGCAGAGGTCCTGTTTGAAGAAGATGAGAACATTGCACCGCAGCATCCACCGTATCTTCCGCCAGTTCGACCAGGAGTCCAGCTCCCTCGGCGGATGAAGAAGTTCACATTACGCACCCCTTCGCTACCATCGGGTGTGCAGCTGGTCGGGACAATGACAGGGAAAATAGACCGGCTCAAGTACGCCGACCACGATACAAATGATCATGGGAAATTTCCACAGTTTGCACCTGGGACATACTTACACTCTGTCCGCTACCAGGAGAGTAGCACGACATTATTAGAAGTAAAACAGTGGACTGCTGGCTTGGACAAAGCTGGTTTGTTGAAGATGCTCGATGTGCCCCACTTCGGATGCAGCACACAGGTAACCGTGGTGGTCAAACAATTACTGGCATTGGTACACGATGGGTACCTATGGATAGGAAACTAGAAAATCACTATCAATGGAGAACTCATTCACCAGATTATGGGCCTGCCGAAGGAAGGACCTGACCCTAGCATTGAGTTTGTGGGAAAGCATGAAGATATGAAGCTAGCTCATACCATGAAGGAATGCTTCGGGCTAACGAAAGGGAAGTGAGGGTATCAAACCTCGGTCATTCAGCATCACAACATCTGCTTCGCCGCTAAACTCTTAGCCTGGAAATTGATGAGGAAGTGCAGACCATATGAAGTGCCTGCCCCAATTGTAAGTATCGTTGCGAACTGTGAGGAAGGCTACATGTACAACTGGGCAGCATACATTGCTAAGGAATTTCTTGAAGATGCCTGTGACGCGCAGG
Source organism: Pseudotsuga menziesii (assembly GCA_001517045.1). Taxonomy (NCBI): domain Eukaryota; kingdom Viridiplantae; phylum Streptophyta; class Pinopsida; order Pinales; family Pinaceae; genus Pseudotsuga; species Pseudotsuga menziesii. Next base: position 52,814 of record LPNX010020724.1, on the reverse strand, counting down.
AAAAAGGTAGACCCTTTCACTATTCATGGCTGATCATACTTATTGCCTTGATCGGGTGGAAAGATCCCACTGAGGCGCAGTTTATTGATGTACCTCCAAGCATGTCAGGTGCTGCGAGGTACGCATCACTCTGGGTGTCGCAGGAAAAAACATCCTAGCAGATGACGAACACTGTGTTCGCCTTTTACGCCATGAGTATCTCATATGAGATTGTCAAGACCCCGCGGCTCAGTAATGAGCTATTCTCTCCATACGAGGGAGTGGCCAATTTCAGGGCCGACATGCACAATGTCTTTATCTGGGCCCACGCAAATAAGAAGAAGGCATGCTGGAAGTTGCCATATGTGGTGACCAAAGACGACATCTTCGCGGTAATTTAGCAGTGGAAGGCTAAATGGTTGAAGGACGAAGGAACAAATCCAAACATCTCAATCCCTCCGGTCACCAATGTGGGCACTGGTCCTAGTCAGACGCAGCAGCAAAATCCTCCAGAAGACAGCGAAGAGCAAGCTGAGTTGTAGCAGAGTGAAACCGACCAGGGTGGAGATGGCAGAGACGAAGGAGACGAAGAGGAGGAGTCGGTCAAAACTATCTTAGACCCTAATCGGCCGGATAAGCGCAAGTCACTAGAGGCCGAAGAAGTGACCAAACGCCAGTCCCGAAAGAAAATGAAAGCGTCGAAAGACAAGAACATTGACAAAGAGCCTACCTTGACAAGTGAAGAGATTAATCAGGCTCTGTTGAAATCTATAGAAGTTCTCACCAAGAAATGGTCAGAATTTGCAGCTACACATCTGCATGCCATCACCGGTGTAGCAAAGCACATTTCGGAGTTGAAGGACTTAGCAGAAAAATTTCTAACTAGCGCTTCAGCAAGCAGTGCCCCAGTAAGCGCGCAGCCGGACCTAAGGCAATGGCTGGCCAGAGATAACAAAGGCCAAGTGTCGAGTGCAACTCTCATATTAACGGATGCAACATCTCGTTCAGAGATGAGTATGAAGGTTGGAATCGATTACACTAAGATGCCCATGATGGAGCTACACCTCTGTCAGTTAGCAATTATGAAGGAAATCCAGGCACGAGACCACTATTCGCAAATGCAGTTGGAAAATGCCATAAGTCAGCAGCAGGGCTTCGCAACGCAGTTGGAGGCAGCGGAGCAGAGAAAGAGGGATGCAGAATGAAAGCGGATTGCACTGGTACGAGTCTTGGATGAGGCATGTCGAAGTCTTCCTGACTTCGACATACAGCTGGTGGAAGAACCAAAACAAATATTAGTCAGGATGAAAGACTATGCATAGCAGTCTCGCAGTGAAATAGAGAAGCTCAAAGCAGAACATGAGGCTCAGATTTCGGAGCTTCAACTCCGCATCACCCCAGAGAGTCCACCAGAGGTTAGGGAGCAACAGCGAGCAGACATTCAGGCCTCCGCAGAAAAAATCTCGGATACTGTGAGCAGCGCAACAAAACTGCTAGAAGACAGTGTTGAAGCCTAGACCACCCTGCAGGAACATCCAGAAGTCAGACAGCTGCAAGAAACCATCAGGCAACGACAGACAGAGTTAGATACAGTAAAAGCAGAAATTAAGACTCTGCCGTCTATGGAGAAAATGATCAAGGTAAAGCGAAGTAATGAACTCCAACAGGGAATTGAGTCGTGCAAAGCAAAAGCAACAGAAGTGGAAAATTCTATGCAGCCACTTATCAGCGAAGCTTTCGATTTGAGTACTACTGTGGACACCCAACTCAAAGTTTTGAAGGAATATGCTGCATTTGCGTAGACAAAGGCCAGCGAAGCATCAACCGCAGTATTGTAGGATCTGGTCGAAAAGGAGCAAGCCGTCGACAATATCATGCGTGGCCTCAACAAGCAGTTCGCTATCCTCCCTGACAAAGTTCGCCTACCAGAAGAGCAGCAGAGTGTCCTGGGAGGGGCCACTGTGAGTCTTAGGGGCCTGTTGGGGCGCGCACCTTAACGGTCCCTAATTTTGGTAATGCCGCGGTTTTCGTGGGAGTTTGTAAGCAGAGTTATGACTCAGAATAGTCTTAGGGGTGTCGGGGTTGAGTCAAAGTCCTCTTTTTGTAATAAACCCATGGTTTAAGTCCAGTGTTTAGGGTTCGAGGTGCCCATGGTTTAAGCCCATGGTTTTATAATAAGTGCACTATAAATAAGCACTCTTGAAAAGAAGTTAGTTTAGGCTTTTGATGGAAGATGAATTAATGCGAAGATAAGGCTATTTTGTAAGAGAAGGTTAAGTCCTAGCTGTGTGCGCAGAGGGTTTTGGGTGATAAAGGAAATCTACAGCTGTGTGCGCGGCTTTGAGGACTTGAAGGGATCTGCAGCTAAGTGCGCAGATCAGAACTATGGTTTTTGTAAGGAGTTGAATAAAACACAGTTCTGTGGACGTAACCCCTAAACTGGGGGTGAACCATGTTATATCGTGTGTTGTGGTTTTTGTTGTGTTGTTCTTTATGCATTGATAGATATATATCTAATAAGTAAGATCACTGCTAAATATTAACTTCACTGGAATTCCTAGTAAAGGGTTAAGCAAGGAACTATTTGTTTATCTAACCGTGAAGCTAGATAAGTAACTATTAAGGTTTTGCATTGTATGATTATAAGTGTTAGAAACTAAAGGTACAGTAATATTCCTCTTCTACTTGCAGAAACATGATTCTGTGGCACCCCATAGCTGTTTTGGGTGAGACTGCAACCTGTCCGTAGGTTATTGCCGAAAGAGCCAACACTGTGGGTCTTTTGTTGGTGCAAAGTTAATGGTATAAAGCCCGGGTCTGCCCTATAGCCCAACACTCGGCCGAGAAACCATTCCGAGAGTTTAATGTAAAAATTATGTCAATACTCTCGGACGAGAGAATGTTAACCGTGGTTAATTTTTCGTCTAAGAAATATAACAACTCTCAGCTGAAAAAATTTGTTTACTTTTTTCTCGGCTGAGAAATTGGAAATTATACAAGAAAAAAGGATTTGTCATGGAATTTTTTCCCAACTTCGTGTTTTCACCCTTGAGCGAGGCGTAACTTCTACACATGAACTTCACGTGAGGTGATTTCTATGTACTTGGAAATATCTACGTGTGTAGAATAGTGCTGAGGATCCAGGAGAAGGTATTACAATTTTTTTACCCATAAAACGACCATTTAAGGCCCCAAATGGGATCCAAAAGGTTTCGGACCCCAAATCACCAAAGTATGGCATTGCCATAAAATGGGCCTTACGATCCAATGGCACCAATTTTCCACCTATAAATTACCAAAATGGATGAAAAATTATATAATGATCAATTTTGAAGATCATATAACCTAGTCCGATTGGACTAAGGGAGTATACATAACAAACCATGGGTACTTATGCTTAGCTCCTTGTAGTGTTATTTTGGGTTGGATGCAAAATATCATTATCGAGCATGGTTGTGATCAGTGAGGGATGGAAGCGTTAGTAAGAACTTTGTAGAGGGATCGATTGTCAAGTGCACTTGTGATCACCATAGGCTAAGTGTGGTAGTAAGACCCCTACATGCCATAACCCGATGGGGTTTGAGAGTGCTACAAGTCCAAGGGTATCCCCACCATAATAAGATCAATCAATAAAAATTCCAATATGTGATAATCCCTCAAAAACGTGTAAGTTACCTGCAGAGGATGGCACTATCGAGTGTGTTTACAATCACAAAGGGCTAGAGTGATTGCAAGATCCTTATTTATCAATCCCCAGTAGAGTTGTTAGATTTGTAACCAGGAATATTTCACATTCTACGGATAGAAGTTGTTCCTCTGGTCTGAATGGTTCAGATCTAGAACAAATGAGTGAATGACAAAAGATGAAGGCCTTCCCTGGATGTTGTAGACACCTGGAATGCTGCTTTGATAGTGAACCTATGTACCTATAAATAGATCAAACATGCAAACACATCAAAGCTACCAGAAAATCATCTACTTATCCATGTTAGTGACTAAGGAATCTAACAACATGTACATGTGAAATCAAAACAACATTAATGTGGGACAGAAATCAGTTTTGCATTAAAGATGTATGGAGAATCTTACAACCATTTCCTTAGTGTCGACAAGCATCTCCACGAGACAAACACTTCATCCCCATAAGCTCCAACTTTGTTCTCTATGCTCTCCAATGGCTTGGACTAAGTGGTCAATCCAACAGCATAACAATACCTCTATAGTTCTTCCCCTCAACCATTAGCATGAGCTTGTATTTATAAGGTTCAATGGATAGGAATGGTTGAGAGATTTGTGGATGAGGTGGCCTCTAAGATCCTATGATGGGGGATCTCGAGCTCAACTGACCCACAATGACAAGGATAAGGGAGGACACGAGGCTCATGATCTAGAAGCCTCGAGAAACTTCTCTTTTTCCCATTTTACCTAGGGTACCTCTTTTCTTCTCTTATGACAGAGTGGTTTGGATGAGAAACGCTTATGGACCAAAGACCATAGGAGGTGGCACTGCTTATAGAAAACAGGATACAGGCGGTGCAAGCAAGGTACCACTCATGGGCCACAAGGAAAGCACGGTGTTGAGTTTTTTCATGTAGAATCGACAAACAACATAGGTTTCCACTCTAAGTGCTGGGATTAAGGGCAAACATGTAAGTCAAAAGTCTTATCACATGGTGGTGACAGGATTTGGGTATAACAACAGGCTAGGTACAAACCCTACAGTTGGACATTCTCACACTACAGTTGGGCATAAAACTCATACTACAGCTACTGGGCGGGAGGCGTAGGATAAAAGATAACCAAAATGCCCCGCTTTTTCGACCGATTTTTCATAAAAATCGGCCAATTTTTACTGGGAAAATGTTATTATCATTAATTTGCAATGTTATCAGTTTCAATTGCCTGTTCTGGACTAAATCCCTATTTTTAAAACCACGAGGATCACCCAAGTTGTTAAAATTCAGATTTAAACCCTCTAAATTATGATTTAAACCAAAATTTGGCTGCCGGATTCTGGTGGGTTGGGGGCGTTTTGGTTAATGCTTATACTGCTCCCCAAGGAGATGGTAAATTCAATACATAAATGGTGGAATAACGAGAAGATGGAGAGTTTGAACACAACGAATTGAGAACTGGTAATTTCAGGAAAGAAATGTAGCATGTATCTTCGGATGCAAAGAATGAAAAAATGCATGTACCAGGATAGAAAATTCTGACCTAATTGAGCGGAAACCCCTTCGTCTTAGCGTGAACCGAAACAATGATGATGGTCAACTGAAATGACACATGAAATGGGTGCCCAAACTCTGTTTGCAAGCCTGAAAAGGCCTTACAAAGCATGAAAAATGGTTACCCTTTTTGACCGAAAAACCTCAAATGGTGCGATGGTGGACTAAGCGGAAGCCCGAAAACCTCTTACCTTGACCTAAAAACTGGTGAAATGAAGACGTGGACTAAGCAGATGCCCAAAAATCCAATAACCAAGCGTGAAAAGCAACAACTTGGTTTTCGTGGTGAAAGCCTCAGAGCGAAAAACCATGAAAATTATGACGATGGTCAGCTAGGCGAGGAGGGGGCTTGGCTTTATATAGTTAAACATTTCTCGGTTGAGAGTTAAAAAGGAATCTAATCTCTCGGCTGAGAAACCATTCCGAGAGTTTAATGTAAAAATAATGCCAATACTCTCGGACGAGAAGGTTTAAAACTCTCAGCCGAAACCTTATCTAACTATGGAACAACTCTTGGATGAGAGAATGTTAACCGTGGTTAATTTTCCATCCGAGAAATATAACAACTCTCGGCCGAAAAAATTTGTTGACTTTTTTCTCAGCTGAGAAATTGGAAATTATACAAAAAAAAAAGATTTGTCACAGAATTTTTTCTCAACTTCATGTTTTCACCCTTGAGTAAGGCGTAACTTCTGCACATGAACTTCAAGTGAGGTGATTTCTATGTACTTGGAAATATCTACGTGTGTAGAATAGTGCTGAGAATCCAGGAGAAGGTATTACAATTTTTTACCCATAAAACGACCATTTAAGGCCCCAAATGGGATCCAAAAGGTTTCGGACCCCAAATCACCAAAGTATGGCATTGCCATAAAATGGGCCCTACAATCCAATGGCACCAATTTTCCACCTATAAATTACCAAAATGGATGAAAAATTATATAATGATCCATTTTGAAGATCATCTAACCTAGTCCGATTGGACTAAGGGAGTATACATAACAAACCATGGGTACTTATGCTTATCTCCTTGTAGTGTTATTTTGGGTTGGATGCAAAATATCATTATCGAGCATGGTTGTGATGAGTGAGGGATGGAAGTGGTAGTAAGAACTTTGCATAGGGATTGATTGTCAAGTGCACTTGTGATCACCATAGGCTAAGTGTGGTAGTAAGACCCCTACATGACATAACCCCATGGGGTTTGAGAGTGCTACAAGTCCAAGGGTATCCCCACCATAATAAGATCAATCAATAAAAATTCCAATATGTGATAATCCCTCAAAAACGTGTAAGTTACAGAGGATGGCACTATCTAGTGTGTTTACAATCACAAAGGGCTAGAGTGATTGCAAGATCCGTATACCTCATAACCATGTGATGTATGATAACGAGCTATCTTCAAAGAGAGTTTACATGTGCACGTGATGTAAATACGATACACTATTGTTGGAAAAAATGATGAAAGCAAGGTGTGACTTATTATAATTTAAAATGATAATAAAAACTCATTAATTATCCTCTGAAAAATAAAAAGTTATAATAAATCTATTTATTAAAATGCTAAAAACCAGTGGAATTTTATGGAGAGTGGGCTTCGGCTCTTCGTTTAGAGAATAAAAATATCCAGTAACCACAGTCACTTATAAATGCATATTTACAAGTAAAGTGACGTTGTGAAAAGTTTTGAAAAGATCAGTGCTCATTCTTCGTCTCATTTTGGATTTCACGACCTCCGGTAGTTCAAATCTCATCTTGGATTTAGCAGACCTCCGGTAGTTCAAATCTCAGCACTTCCAATTTTACAGCCTTCCTTCCCTAGATTGCTTGTTCACTGATCCAGATTGATAATTTATCAACAGTCTTCTTGGTGTAGTTTTTCTGATATGAGGATTGACGAGGATCAAATTAGCTTGAGACCTGGCTGGGGACGCAAGGGTCCTGTTAAAAGAGGCTGCCTTTCTTCATTTCCTGCTGCACGATTGCAATCTTCTATTCCGCGTCCTTCGGCACCTTTCAACTCTTCTCATCGGCCCTCCTCTGTATCTGGGCAATCCTCTCATCGGCCTTTTGCACCATTAATGAAGTCATGTAGTACTCAAGCTTCATCTAGAGTCTCTGTAGCGTCATCTAGTACTCAAGCTCCATCTAGATCAGAATCTGAGCAAGTTCGTATTGCAGGGCCATCTAGCGACTCTAAGCCAGTTACTGCAGGGTCATCTAGTCAGGCTCGAGAGCCAGTTACTAGAGGATCCTCAATAGCAGGTGTTGCTCTTCAAAATGAGGTAATATGTTATTCCTTTTTTGTCAGGTACAGTTGAAATGTCTTCAAAATATAAAAATGCCTGAACGCGTTAATATTTTGGCAGGCAAAGCCAGGAGTTATCAGATACTCTCGCGATGACTTGTTGAAACTTGAACGCCAGGTTAGCTCAGATAACCCAACTCCAATGACTGAGAATGAATATTTTGTAATAACAAGATTCCATTCCCTTGACTTGAAAATTAATATATATATCTTTTATTCCCTTGACTTATATATCTTTTATTCTTCTGAGTTGCAGCCTGTCCAAAGACCTACCAGCTTTCTCATAGTCATTGAAAAGATTCCCGAATTACTCAGGAGGGATCAGGTACAATATTTAAATGGATAGGTGTGAAGAGATCATTTCCAGGTACAATATTTAGCTTTAATTCAGTATGAAAAAGCTGAAATGTAACTCCATGTTTATTTAGGAATCATCGAGCAATGGAAATCATAACCAGATTTCTAGAAATCATACCACTGAATGGCGTGGTCAGAGATCTTATCTCCCACAACCTCCTACTGAAAAACCAGACCTCACAACTTCAAGGCACTCGGAATCAATGAAACCATTTCCAGTTTCAGGGGTGAGGAGCTTTAAAAATTACACTCATTTTTTTTTCTGATTTGTGATAATGTTATTTAATTGAGCTATATTTTGCACTCACAATTTGTTTTGTTTCGTATTTGTTCAATGTAGCCGTCTGCTCTCACTAAGGCGGCAGTTCCATGGAGTGCGAGGAGAGAGAATATGTCGGAGAAGGATATAGTGCTGAAGTCTGTTAAAGGGTATAACTGTTGCTCCTTGAAATTCTGGACTACCATATTTTTTATTCATTATTGATCAAAATCTTATGATGCGTTTTTCCAGGATCTTGAACAAATTGACTCCAGAGAAATTTGATAAGTTGAAAGATCAGTTCCTTAATTCTGGAATAACTACTCCGGACATATTACAGGTATTAACGTGTTAAACCCTAGTTTTATGGATTTGGGGGAGCTGGCCTCTGAAACCCTTCTCTTCATCGAAATTGATGTATACTTTACAATAACTTGAATGGCGCTTTTTTTAATGTGCAGGGTGTGATTTCACTGTTATTTGATAAGGCAGTGATGGAACCAACATTTTGCTTTATGTACGCGGAGTTGTGTGTGCATCTGAACGAGGGACTCCCTGAATTTCCACCAGAGGAACCCGATGAAAAGCCAGTAGGCTTCAAAAGAGTCCTACTAAACACTTGCCAAAGTGAATTTGAAGGCGCTGACAGCATGCGCGTTCAATTGAAAGAAATGACTGGACCCCAACGCCTAGAAAAAGAGCAACTCTTGAAAAGATAGCTATATGTTTCTGGTTCAAAGACAAAATCCCAAAGGGATCATTAATATTGTTGTTAGATCATATCTGTTATACAGATTTCATATTT
>LPNX010020724.1:0-37757 GCA_001517045.1 Pseudotsuga menziesii | reverse complement strand
ATTTTAAAATGTTATTGACCAATAACATTGTGTTTTTTTCCTTAATTGTTATATGGTGATTTTTTTTCTATATTTACATACATTAATCTCATTGTTAAAAAAAACCTAATGTTAAGGCCTAAAACCTTAATATCTTTACGTGGAATAGAAAGACCATTCTATTGACTTGCCTATTTGAGATTTTGATTGAACATGTCAGCTTAGTCTAGAGTCTTCTCTATTTAATATAAGAAGGAATCTAATTATTGAATTAATGAAATAAGACCTTGATGGGTGTTAGGTTTCCAAGAAAAGCAAGAACTCATTGCAATAGTCTTCAATAGTCTTCAACCTATGCAAATTCTTCTAATGAGGGCTTTTTACTTTGGTAATGGACAACCGAATAATTAACATTACAAGATTTTGAGAAAGCACACATAAATTGCATATTGTTTTAAATTTCTTTTCAATTATTTTCTTTTGTCTAAGATCCATGTTCTTAGCAGTTGCTTGAGTTTCTAGTTTATGGATTTCTGCTAAATTGCATTTCCTAGTATACGGATTTCTGCTAAATTACATTTTCTAGTGAAGAAATCAGCCACTTTAACATCATTCAAGTACAACTTGTTTTTGCTTTGTTAAATATATTAGGTTCATAGTGAAGAAATTCCCATGGGTTAAATATATTAGGTTCATATTCTTGAGTGCAATATAGATTGTCATTGTTTACCTTCATTTTATAATATGACCTATTGTATTTCGGCTATCTATGAAGCAAAACATGGTTGATGGAGGGGACATTCATAATCTAACTGTGCCATTGAAAATCTAAACAAACTTCATTACATATCTTCCATACACACACACCAGTATGTGCATTTGGTGACAAAAAGAGAGAGCTCAATCATTGTGAAAGCTTCACTTTGTATTATTCCCTATTTGCTATGTAAAATTTTGGTTGAATCTAGTTCTTAGGAAAACTACCCCTGCATATTCTAAGATGATGGAGTAAAAACCTCTCTGTACCTTTCGTGAAAGCATATTAAGAATATTTTGGTTGCCATTTTTTTTCTTTGCAGTGAAAGAAACCAAACATGAAAAATGGTTGAGCAATGTAGACTCACTCTCATCTGCCAAGTGCAGAACTAAGGATCTCAAGAAGATGATACAAGTATTGAGATTTTGATTGAACATGTCGGCCTAGTCTAGAGTCTTCTCTATTTAATATAAGAATGAATCTAATTCTTGAATTAATGAAAGAAGACCTTGAAGGGTGTTAGGTTTCCAAGCAAAGCAAGAACTCATTGTGATCATCCTAACCTTGTTTTTATGTGGAGTGCAGTATTTTTTCAATAACCAAGAAGAGGCTATAGCCTATTTACATGGAGCATACTTGGAATGGGTTTATCGTGATCCAGAATAAAAAACCTCAAATGGAAAAGTTTCAAATGTTGCAAAGAATTATTGAAGTTATTCAAGTTTTTAAACCAAATATGTTGCTTCTTACTTTTGATTTCACATAGGATAGCTAATATGTTGGCATTTACATATACAGACTCTCTTTATAAAGAAATAAGCTTCATAATATACAAACTCTCTTTAACGTCGCAAATATCATCCAGTTAGCATCACAGTTATCATCCCAATTAGCATCCCAATTAACAACCCAATTAGTGTCCAAAAAAGCATCCCATATAATGCCTAGAATAACCTCCAAGAAAAAGTCTTGAATATCATAGCACCATATATTAATCAAGGGTTAGCAATAGGAATTGTCCCATCAATTTTGTCAGGAAAAACATCAAATATAGTTCCAAGTATAGAGCCAGGAATTATGGATAAAAAACATCCAACATAGCACGAGGTATAGCGCATAGAATAATTCCAGAAATTTCGAAAGGAACTGTGCTAGGAATTACACTAGGTTTAGAGCTAGGAATTGTGTTCGAAAAACGTCCAACATAATATCAGATATATCAATGTCAATGTCAATGATCATGATTAATGTGCTAGAACTTTTGGATCTTGATTTATCATAGTGGCACCTAAATAGCCGTAATCATGGCACTTTTGGATCTTGATTAATCCTAATGAGGGTTAAATTACCTTAATGTCACCTAAATTTCTCTAATGGCATTTGAGTGTCCCCAACAACATTTAATAGAACCTAATTGCATATGATTGGCTCTAACAACATGATGAATCTACAACAAAATATCCTTTTGGGGGCAGTTTTTCTAAACCCCCTCCGCCCCCCAAAAAAAATTAGGTCTTTGGGGGCGGTTCTTAAAACCCCCACTCAAAAGTCTTGAGAATTGGACTTTAAAAGTCCAATACTCGGGGCTTTTGGGGGGGCGTTAGAAACACCCCCCTAAGGGTGTTTTTGAAGGCATTTTTTAGAACTCCCCCACCAAAAATGTCATGAGGATTAGAATTTTTGGGGCAGTTGTTTTAAATAAAAGTTCAATTCTCATGAATTTTGGAGGGGGTTTTTTTAAAGACCACCCCTAAAGACATTTTCAAGGCAGTTTAAAAAAAATTATCCCTCTAAAAGTCTTTAGAATTGAACTTTTGCGATGGTTTGTAAAAACTAGCCTCCAATTGTTAAATCATCATGACGTTTAAGGCGGGGGGGGGGGGGGGGTTAGAAAGACTACTCCTAAATATATGTTTGAAGGAGTTATTTTTAAAACCCCCATAAAAATTAGAGAATTCTACTTTTGAAGGTTTAGAACCAAGTGTTGTGAAGAGAACTTGATAGATTTGAATGCAAGGTATGGAATGTATTTGTGTACCGGGTACCCCTTGGCGTTTCCCATCACAAAAAATTGTCCATCTTGCATAATGGTCATTGTAGTTTTTTCCAATATGGTAGAATTCCTCCTTCAGCACATAAAAAATTCCTTCAAGTGGGTACATCTTTGAAATGCTACACATAGTAAATGTCTCACCTGTCTTTGACACGAGGAAGGGACTTAAGGAGTGAAGGTGATATTCTCACCACTAGGAAAATATTTAACAAAGCAATAATCCAGTAACAAACTTAACCATTTCTCTCAAGCATCAACATCTATTTTGCCTTCAAAAAAAAGAAATGTAAAAGTTAACTTGTACCTTAAAGGGCATAACACATTTGAAGTAGTTTCTTAATGAAGGTTCCCTTGTTGTGATATTGACTTGTCGTAGGATTTGCATGAAATTATCCATAATGTAATTCTTTTGTTGCCTAAGGGCTTCTGTAAACAACACATTGATTGGATCTCCTACTTTGTTGTATTTCTTTTCATTTGTCATGGGAGCCCGCTTGGGCCCAAGGGAAGTCTTCACTATGTTTGGTTAGTTTGAGGCTCAACCCCATGTACCTTGACCTTCTTGGATACATGCACATAAAAAAAAACAAAGACCGGATTTCTCTAGTACCAATAATGTAGATGATGTTGTGAATGAAACGAAGAAAACAATAATAAATGAATAACACAAACATATTGCAAAGAGCGTAGTGCTATAGGGAAATCCAAAATCGAGTTAACAAAAAGGAATTCCAAATATCATAGTACAATAGGGGAATCCAAACTCAATTAATGAATGAAATAGTGAAAACGCTACAATATTCAAAGTAATACAAATTGGCTACAACAGTGGTAGCTTATCTATGGGAAGAGATATGTTGGTTATGCTCATTCACAAAATTCCCTTAACAAGGGTTTGAAACTAAATTTTGACATAAAATTTAAAACCCTAAGAGCCATAACCATTTTGCTAGGAGATGAGGTGGCAAAAATAATGCAGGATTCAAGGAGCCTAATGGAAACACAATAACTCGAGGCTCCAGGGTTCACTTTTCAACTCCATTTGGGGTTTTCTTGGACCGTTCCAAAGCTTATTTTGAGATTTATAGGTTTGGCTAGCTTGATAATCATAAAATATCCATCAAGCATGCTAGAAAAGTGCCTTAAGAGTTTAGGTCTTGCAAAATTGTTGTAAAACTCGCAAAGTGTAGGACTGTTATGAGTTGGTGGCAAATTTGGGTGACCACTTGAATCAACCACTTATATTGTTTCTGTTTTGTGAGTCTCCATTTCCTTTTTTTTTTTTGGGTGACACTTTTTAAAAACCAATTTACTAAATTACATTGACATATTTATGTAGAAGATTTTGTTTAATTCATTTTCAAAATGTTTTGTTTCACGTAAGGTTATAAACCCAATTTATATTCAATATTTCAAAAGTAAAATCAAAATCAAAATATATATTAATATAATTGGGTAATTTATAAACCCAATTTACATGACATGGTGTTTTCATTACATTGATAATAAAGTTGTAGAGTGATTCTAAATTGGCACAAATTAAGATGCCCCAATTTTGTCGTGTTTTGCATCATCAGCATTTGAAAAAAAGATACCATGTGATGATAGTTTTGATGCAAAGGTCACATATTGAAGTAGTGCACCCGTTGGCACAATTTTTTGTATTTTTAAAGGTTAGTGTGTTTTTGAACATCACTGTTGTTGTGAATGATCCCACAAACATTGCAATGGTGAGATGGAGACAGTTTATAGGGTGTCTCCCACTCCAAAAGCTTTGTCAATTCAGAGGTTGTATTTTGGTGCTAACATCATCCGTGGTTTTGGTGTCATGCTTTGTGGGCCAATTTTGGATTGGGGTTGTTATCTGTTATCTACCCCAAGCAAAACCTTGGAAAATTCTTGATTCTTAGCTAGAATATCTTGATGGAGAGTGGAAACAATGCTCACTAATTGATTGACCCAAACTTAGAAGCTTTTGGTTATTGTCTTTGTGATGCTATAATCTATATTTATAAATTGAGATATCCCTATGTTCGCATACAAGTCACCAATTAATGTGATAGTGTCCACTCAATATATTGTTAATATCATTCATGATCTTAATGCCATATTTAATAGGTCAATTTTAGCTTATGGTTGTTATCTATTTCATGTTTTTTTGTAAGCTATAATATATTTATACTAATAAGAAGGAAATCTAAAAAGGATTAGGTTTATGTTCTACCACACAGGAAACCAAACCAACTACAAAATAATAAATTGCCATTTCTGACCCACATTCTCTTACTAGTCTTGAATTTAGTTTTCTCTACATCGAGAGAATAAAAACAATACTCGAAAATAACTTGGGAAAAACTAAGATAATTGTAAATAAAAAACGAGACCTTAACAGAGACTAATCTAAGAAGTTGGATTATCATTAGAAATGGGAATCATGGGCACCTCATGTCGTTGGAAAGTTTTAGGATCTCTTGCTACAAAGTCCAAACCAATGGCATTTTTGACCAAAATATTGATCTTAGCATCCAACTTTCTAATCTATTTTTGTATTTCATCTATTTTCAATAATAACTCATTTCGTTCCTCTTTATTGTACAATAATATTTTGCCCAAGATATAATTATAGGGCCATTATCTTTAAGTATTTAGTGTCCCTACAGTGAGAGGTACCCACATCTGGGACCCAGGGTCCCATCTCTATCTCAATCTCCTTCACCTTGATATAATCCTGCATAGTCTTAACCTAGTCTTCAGCTTAAGAAAATTATTGTTGAACATTGGTTGGAATTTATTGAAGGTAGGTGGCCACTGCTTCCATTACTTCCAAATTGACTATAAGATGTGAATTAAAACCCTTACTTCTCCACATGTGTTTCCCTTGACCTCGTATTTCCATGGGAGTTGAAGCTCGAGAAAAGCTACCTTTATAGGGACGACAAACCCAATTAATGAGGAGATAATTGATGAAGATCTTTTTCCTTTTTTAAGGAAAAGAATCCAGCATAAATGTAGAGAGGAAATGAATAGAGAACTAATAAAATTGAATTACAGTTTCAATAGGGAATTCCCTTGGTGGAAAAAATCATCATATAGGAGACTTCCACCCCACTCAAAGAGGAAAACCCAATGAAGGAAAAAAGAGAGAGAGGAGACACTACGACTTAAGGAACTTGTGCTATGAACACTCGATAGTCTGCATCTTAGGTTGGTGAAATCCCAAATGCTCCTCACTCAAAATGATGAGTGTGACTCAATTAGATGTTGTCACATCTTGCTATTCCAATTGTAATTAACACCCATAACAACAATAGCATCAACCAACGTGTCATTATTGAAATCGTCGTCATGGAGGGAACTTGCATAGAAAATACCCAGAGCTTACAGGTGCATGCCTTAGTAATCATGCATGTGAGGTACGGAGGTCTTACGGTAGACTACTAAACTTGTACCTTTGCATACCACCCTCTTGCCTACTACCTCCACTATGTTATAAGGTTATATGCTTAGTACAGACCTTATCACAACACTTGTTTGCTTTGGTCATCAAGTGGCCTCATCTCTCTTCCATATCATCCCATATCAAAGTTATCTACTTAATGTTGGTGTACCCATATCTTAGAATTTCATTACACATTATTATCTTATTTTCATAATTTTAATAAAAAAATATGTCGTCAGAATGAAAATAATGTGAGGTTTTTACTTTTATTTTATTTTTAACAAATATTATTTCATCAAAATCATAAAAATATTAACATTTCAAATTTTTATAACCATTTTACAATATATCATATGTGTTTTAATATTTAAATTTAATTCTAACTAGTTATGAAGTTGTTTTAATTTATAATAAATCTATGTATGTGTATTTGAGTTAATTATTGGAAGTTTAGGTCTCCTTTTTACTTTTATTAGTGTACTCATATCTTAGAATTTCATTGTATATTATTAACTTATTTTCATAATTTTAATAAAAATATATATCATCAAAATGAAAATAATATAAGGTTTTTATTTTTATTTATTTTTAATAAATATTATTTCATCGAAATTATAAAAATATTAACATTTCAAATTTTCAAAACCATTTTACAATATATCATGTGTTTTTTAATATATAAATTTAATTCTAACTAGGTATGAAGTTTTTTTAATTTCTCATAAATCTATATATATTTGTGTTAATTATTTTCATAATAATATTAGTTTCGGTGAGTTTGCAATAGCACGTAGTAATAGGTTTCAAAAACATTATTCCACTATATAGCGATATTGGATCATAGTGGAATTATCCTTTCTATAAAAAAAATTCCCTATATAAAAAGAACTGCCTTTATTTTGAAATCTCCTATAACTTTTTTAGCCGAATTATCCTTTCTATAAAAAAAATTGCCCTATATAAAAATATTGCCTTTTTTTTTAAATCTCCTATAATTTTTTTTGCATCTCCATATTCACCAGGCCCACAGAAATTTATTGAAATTAGAGCCTTTATTGTATTCAAATTCGTTTGAATTTGGTTATCTTCGTTGGATCAGTGTTATTACTTTCTTTTAGAAAGACACTGAGTGCGTTTTGTTATTTATTAAAAAATGGGGGTTCAATCACCCCACCAACAACAATGTTAATGTTAAAACAGGAACCAGTGAATGCCTCCTTTCGCTGTAGCGGTTCTGTCGCTCATCCATGTGTGAAAATGCATCAAAGAGTGGAGAAGTTAAGAAGTTAAAACAGACAGCGGAGAGCTGGAGCAACTGGACGTAACCAAACGAAATGTAGTCCTACAGAAGAATTGTGTATTGAATTATTTGAAATGCGTTGAATCCACATATGGAGACATTACTAACTACCAAGGTCATTTTTATTCTACCCCTTTAATCCTCATTCTTTTGCATTTCTATTAGCACCCTTTTTACAGATTTGGGGTAAAAAAAACCATAGTCGCTAATGGCAATGACAGAACTGGTAGATAATGGTGTACACAATAATGTAAGTGATGGAAGGGAAGAAGGGATTGTGTATACCATTCCTGCAAATAGTGAATGGACTTCTTCTCCTGCTCTCTTTCTGTTTCTGTTTCACTTTCACTTTCCTTTTTTTTTACTTTCCCCCATTGTCTCGCCTTCAGTCACATGTGATGCATTTGGCTTTGTGCCAAAAACACTCCACCAATTGCTTCTGCTTCAGTAGAATTAGCACAGTCATTTGTCAGGAGACAAAAAAAAATGAGTCCAGCGACAAAGAGATAGAGGTAGAACAGAAAGGCAGAGACAATAGGATACTGACTGAGTCTCTGAATAATAAGACACCAAAAAGATCTTGTCCCTTGAAAGAAGAAATAGGAATATATGTTAAGCTAGCCTCCTCCATGTGTCCCTAGGGTTTGAGGACTAAATAGGGTTCACAATTAGGTATATTAAATTTTAAATGATTAACAAATGTATTTGAGATATTTGTCCATGGAAACTGTGTATGTACTGAATGAATGTTTGGATTTCATGGCTACATTGGTTGGAAATTTTTGGCATTGAGATAAATATAACAGTGGCAGTAGGGAGGGAAGGGTCACGTGAATCAGAAATATAAATTGCTTGCAGAGATGCTTGAAATATTCGCTGAAAATGTGGAGATCGGCTCAATTTAAAATCATGAGTGGGTTTCAGGGACCAGAGTTGCCCTTATCCTGGAAAGCTCCTCAATCATAATGGGACCTTGGCAGAATATTGGGACAAGGGGATTAGAGTTTTGGGGATTTCCAGTCAGTTGACGGGGCCTGTAAATCTAATGTGGACCCCTAAATGTAGCCAAATTTATTACAACAATATGTTTTTCCTAAATTAAAGGTTTGGAGAGCGAGAGCGTCACAGGGTTGGTCAAAGATGGACAAAATAGATAGCGAGAGGTCATGTGTTCAAGTATGCAAAATACATGGTCAACAAGAATTCGCTATCGGATGAAAATGAGGGAATCAGGGGGGCAGAAGTCCGGTGCAGAAAAAAGACATAGAATATGGCTGCCTCACATGAATGGATATGACAGGAGGATGGGAGAAAATCAGATGTATTATTATTATTATTATTATTATTATTATTATTATTATTATTATGTCATAGAAATGAAATGCAATAGGGTTTTTATTTTTATGTTGTTCAGAACCGACATAATGGCCATTTAGAACGTTATACCACAACCCAACGTAACCCCCTTCGAGAAGGCTATCAGAGAAAAGAATGTTTAATTAGAGGATGGTATTGTGATTTCGAGTCAGACTAGTGACAAGGGACATATACATGTAGTTCAACTCGGACTCAGAAAAATAGGGACTACAGAAGGCCTATGGATTATACTCATTATTATTATTATGTATGTACATGAGGATTCTCATGTTTGAATTGTGAGAGCATGTGAATGTACCTGTGGCATTGTGTGGAGAGTCAAGCCAAGAGTAGTGTTGTTACGATGCAAATGAATGACATTGTGAAAAGAAAAGGGAAAAAGGGTGGAGGAGGATTTTTAGTAAAGATGAGAGGAGAAAGTGAAAAAACTCTTCCAGGTTCATGTTCAGGTTTAGGTTAGGTAGCATGTGAATTTAGAAGCAGAAGGAAGAAGAAGAAATACGAAGAAGAAGAAGTAGAAGAATGTTAGCATCTGATGTGGGGGAAAGCAAGGAAGTAGGATCTGTTTCTTTCCTGTAGACCTGTAGAATGTATCTATTCTATATATAAATAAATATATGATACATGATATCCCCATGTATGGAAGATAAAATATTAGTATAATACCAGAACATAACCTTCTTGAAATTGAGTTTGAAAGGGGGGTTTGTGTTTTGTGGGGTTGAACAGAATTGGAATATAGATGGGTTTTTACATGGATGGATCCCTTGCCTTACCTTTCCTTCCCTGCCCTTCCTTTCCCTTACTCGTAGGGAGTTTTTTACTTTTTTTTTCTTCTTATAAGTTTTCATAAGCAAACAAATAGTTAGTCAAATCTATTAAATGTATTAGGTTCATATTATTGAGGACAAACAATCATGTGCCTATACATGTTTCCATAACAATAGACAATATGATCTCTATATGAAAGACGGTAAAGGACAAACGATCATGTGATTGTACATGTTGCTTTTTCCTTGAAGATTTCAATTTTTTCCCTATATTGCTTGTCAACAATTGCAATTAGCTTCAACTATATCTGATTTCCACAGATTTTTTATTACTTCCTTTTCACCTCCTCTATGCTTCCGTTGTAGGTATATGAGTCATATAAACATGTCTGTGTGCAGATACAACAACAACTAGCATCTGATGATGCACCGCTTTTATCTATTCAAGAACGCTATTATAAATTACTCGAAAGGAGGCCATATTATAAGACCTTCTAAATCGACCTCTTAATGATGATTGTGTAATTGAAAACCTGTTGCCAATCATTGAATACAAAAAAAAGGTAAAATAACAACATTTTTTTGTTTAGCTTTCAAAAATATTTTGAGATATATTGCTTCTAACAAGTATTCGAAACAAACATGCACTAATATTATGAGTTTTCCATGTTTTTGCTTCCTATCACTTTCATAGATATAAGGCATGCTCATAGAAAATAATCCCTTTTCACCACCTTTTTCGTCAGAATTGCTCCAAATGCAAACAATCAATGGTTGATAATTGTCTACTTTGTGGATATTGCAAAATGTGAAAAAAGAATCAGTTACCAACATAATATTGAATGAAATTTGGAAACAGAGGATGGCTTCATAAAATGCAATCTATGTAACCCGTAGCTAAAAGACTGTTTCCGAAAGATAGCAACATTTTTATATGAATCCTATACAAAGAACATTTCTTCCATAGTCTTCAACCTACACAGATTCTGCTAACAAAGGATTTTTACATTGGTAATGGACAACTAAATAATCAACATTACAATATTTTGAGAAAGCACACATAAATTGCATAGTGTTTTCAACTTCTTTTCAATTATTTTCTTTTGTGTAAAATCTATGTTCTTAGAAGTTGCTTGAGTTTCTAGTGTATGGATTTCTGCTAAATTGCATTTCCTAGTGTATGGATTTTGTTGGACCAGTAATACATTCTTAGTATATATTTTATACCTTAGGATAACTTGATTTTCCTAAATTTCATTAATGTCCTATGGTTTAGACTTAGGAGAGTTAATCATGTAATATATCTAGTTAACTTGGCCTGTTCACACCTGCAAACACCTGGTTTGGTTAACCTAGCCCATGTTCTCCCTCATTAAGGCATTGGAGCACTACCTCATTGATTTCTGGGGCCCTGGGTTGACTAAGTGCGCTAGGGGTGTATCTGGTCTGTTTTAACTCTCCTAGGAGAATTTATTGCCACCTAGAGCACCCCACTTGCCTCTATGTTCTCACCAATGCATGCCTTGGTGTCTTTAATGACCCAGCACACCACACCAACACTCACACATCAATTTGAGTCTTTTTGGGGTGGGTTGGGTCTCCATTGGTCCACCTAGGGGGGATTGAGGTTATTTCTCACATTGACACATGTACAACTCCAATTGGATTCCAGAGTCACGCAAATTTATCCATTGTATTATAAATGATGTATGATAATATTATGACAAGTAATCAGCACCTTTCACATCTGTTGTTCCAGCTATTTTCTATCTCTTTGTTTTCTCTTGCATGTTTTGTCAAACTCTTTGATGGTGAAATTGTTATAGCTCCTAGATCTAACTTGAGATGCATTTCTCATATGGTATCAGAGCTAGATGGAGATGCAACAAATCCTGTGAGGTTGAGTTGCTATTTAGGGCATATTTCTAGTTTATGTGAGTGTTTTTCATTGCAGGTTTTTACAACAACTTCTTGGATTCAAAATTTGTTCCTCTCCTTTGCCCATTCAACTATTCTGAATGGAAGTCAAATATGTGTGCATATCTCAAGAGGAAATGTCTCTCTGGTGTGTCCATTGGTGATGTGAGAGAACCAGAGTCGTGTCAAGAGAAGGATGGTTGGCTTAATGAAAATGATAGAGCCTATGGAACTATGTGTCTAGCTATAGCTCCTACAATGTGCTACATCCTTGATTCTGCTGATTACCCATTTGAGATTTGGAGAAATTTAGATGAATCTCTTGGCATGAAGCAAGAATATGTGAGTTATATGGAGTGAAAGAAAATGGGCACCTCCTTATGTGTTCTTCCTATGATCTCGGCCTCATGCATTTCTCAAGAAGCTGTTCAAAATGAAGAAGAAGAAATAACCAAAGATTCAGCAAATGATCTAGCTCAAGTTTCTTCCTCTGTGGCTTCCTCTCCTTGTTAAGAAGCTATGTTTCATGAAGAGAGAATAGGAGTTGCTGCCATCACTACTGCTGAATATTTATTTTCACCCTTCTCCTTTATGTCTTCTATTACGAATGGGCAAGATGTATTGCTAGTTGATGTCCATAGCGATCCTTCTCTAGAATATGGGTTTTCTTCACATGATAGTATTGGTTTTAAAAATGGAGATGTTTCCTCCACCATTACTAGTAGAGTTCCTTCAAGTTCATATGAAGATGGAGAAGCTTTTGCCGTCACAATGGCGCATTTGGGACTTTTGTTCCACATTCTTGCAGCTGATTACAACCTTCATTCGAAGTTGATGCTTCAAGATTCTTATGACTCTCTTGGGGTCACCTATTCTCAAGCAATTACAGTCTCTTTTAGGAATGGCATCCTGTGTGGTTCGAATTCCTCACATGGCATTCTGTTTGGTTCGAATTACTCACCTGGTGGTTCGAAGTTCAAATATGAAGAGTACCATTTCCTCTCCCATCAGTGCATTTCAGTTGTTCTACATCATCTAAGGATTCATCATGCAATTATTATTGAGTTGATTGAGCACATTCCTCTTCTTCCCAAGAAGAAGATTCCTCCAGAAATTTTTTAGTTTGGAAGTATATCCAGATTTTGTTTTTGTTTCATAATCCATTTTTGAGGGGAGGTTTTTCCCATGAGGATTTCCTCCTTACCTCTGTTACATGGATCAATAAATTTTTTAAAAGGGTGACTTGTGCCTTAGTTTCCAAGGCCTCAAATCACTAAATTGTACTAAGTTTGGATTAAGGGAGGGTGTTGGAGCAGTAATACATCCTTAGTATATAGTTTAGACATTAGGCTAACTTGATTTTCGTAAATTACATTAATTTCCTATAGTTTAGACATAGGAGAGTTAATCCAGCAATATATCTAGTTAACTTGGCCTGTTCACACTTGCAATAGCACTTGGTTTTGTCAACCTAGCCCATATGCTCCCTCATTAAGGCATTGTAGCGCTACCTCATTGATTTGTGGGGCCCTGGTTTGACTAAGTGCGCTAGGGGTGTATCTGGCCTGTTTTAGCTCTCCTAGGAGAATTTATTGCCACCTAGAGCACCCCACTTGACTCTATATTCTCACCCACGCATGCCTTGGAGTCTTTAATGACCCAACACACCTCAGCAACACTCAAACATCAATTTGAGTCTGTTTGGGATGAGTTGGGTCTCCATTGCTCCACCTAGGGAGGGATTGATGTTATTTCTCACATTAACACATGTACAACTCCAATTGGCTTCCAGACCCACTCGAATTTGTCCATTGTATTATAAATGATGTATGATAATATTATGACAAGTAATCAACACCTTTCACATGTGTTGTTCCAACTATTTTCTATCTCTTTGTTTTCTCTTACATGTTTTGTCAAACACTTTGATGGTGAAATTGTTTGAGATCCTAGATCTAACTTGAGATGCATTTCTCATAGATTTCTACTAAATTGCATTTCCTAGAAAATAAATCAGGCACTTTAACATCATTCAAGTAAAACTTGTTTTTTCTTTGTTAAATATATTAGGTTCGTAGCGAAGAAATTCCCATGGGTTAAAGCTATTAGGTTCATATTCTTGAGTGCAATATAGGTTGTCATTGGTTACCTTCATTTTATAATATTACCTATTGTATTTCGGCTACCTATGAACCAAAACATGGTTGATGGAGGGGACATTCATAAGCTAACTGTGCCATTGAAAATCTAGACACACTTCATTACATATCTTCCATACACGGACACCAGTATGTGCATTTGGTGACAAAAAGAGAGAGCTCAATCACTGCGAAAGCTTCACTTTGTATGATTCCCCATTTTCTATTTAAAATTTTGGTTGAATCTAGTTCGTAGGAAAATTACCCCAGCATATTCTAAGATGATGGAGTAAAAACCTCTCTGTACCTTTCATGAAAGCATATTAAGAATCTTTTGGTTTCCATTTGTTTGCTTTGCAGTGAAAGAAACCAAACACGAACAATGGTTTAGCAATGCAAAGTCACTCTCATCTGCCAAGTGTAGAACTAAGGATCTCAAGAAGATGATACAAGTATTGAGCCAACGGAGGCGTGAACATGAAGATGTAATTTATGAACAGTTTAGTGGTATGTCTTATAACTTTTGGAATATCTTTGTAAATGGCCCTAACAAGAAAATAAAACTTGCTATATCCATGGTTGATCTACAATGTACATCCATTAAAATTTTAATAATGTTTTAATCTCCCCTATTATTGCCCCTTCTTACGATGATATTTTTTTCAACAGAATCAAGAGAAGTGGGGGAACTAACTGTTTTTTGAAGCTATCCATATATGTGTAGCACATATGGATATTTTTTGTTTTCAACTTATTGGTATCGAATATTACTTTTATACATATAGCTTGCTATTGTTAATCTTTCATCATTCATTATTGACCACAATTTTGCCAATTAATGGTTTTCATTCAGCAATTCGTTTCTTGGTCAGAATTTTCCCCAGTATAAAGGACATTATATTGATATTGTTCTAAATTACAAGGGAATTTATGCTACTCATGTTACAAATCAGAAAACCAGTAAGCGTTGGTTAAGATAGTAGCCATAGGTGAAGGCTATATGTTCTATCAAAAGCATCCGTGAACTTTTGGTAGAAGCATCTCTTCTGTTTTAGTCAAAAAGTAGTCTCATAAACTAAGCGATGGTGAGATGTTGGTTACCTATACATACTTATAATGCTTTGTAGTTGTGCAACTATCTTTTGTTTCTTAATAGGACTTCCTGTGATTACATTGATCTGCATTAATCCCAAAAAACCAATCAGCATGTCTGAAGGTAGGTTTATTTGTTCAACACTTTTCATGTGATTTACAAAAAATTGTCACAAACATGTTCTTGATGTGCAATGACCCAATGACAGAGGTGAATATAGAGAACCCATCAGCTTGGATTTTTAACAACTTGTAGTGAAAAAAGTTTGAAGACAAAATATTAGTCTCAATAATACAAATCATCTGTTTTGTGTTTAACAAATTGAAATCTGAAAATCCTTTGAGGACAAGACTTGTTGCCTCTCCCTTGTGATCCTACTGGCACATTTGCATGATTTAATGGCACATCAAACTTGAGGGAAAGGGGACCCTTTCAGTAGTTTGGTGCCTAAAGTGGCTTCGAATAATGTGAGAGTTGTCCTAATGTTACTGATTTAATGGCATTAAAGACTTACCACCATCCATACATAACATGCTTCACTTGGCAATAATTAGCCAAAATAAAATAAGATCAATAAATGTCTTCTATTATGTTCTGGCTGAAGGAATCTCAACGTTAATTTACTGCACTGAGCCAATGGTGGAGGAACCTTTTGAGATCAGTTGTTTGTCAGTAAGACATCTATCAGTGTAGAGGGAAAATAGTTGTCCACAACTCTTGCTCTAGAAGCATGCCTCATTGAAATTCTATATTCAAAACTATACTCACCCATTAGGCAAGGCAAGGCAAAAGGAGAAACCCCAAAATAGTTTCACCCAGGACAATCCTAGTGGAGGGGAAGAGTTCTCTTTACTACTAGTCTTTGTGAGTGTCCTTCTGTAAAACTAGGGTTTATTAAGCAACTAGATTCAGGCTAAAACCAACTAAACCATTAGATTAAAACTTACAAGTATATGGTTTTCTTTGTTAAAGACATGATTTTCTCTGTCATGATGCCACACAATTCCCATCACTAAAGTCTCTGGAAACACCTAGTGCCCACCCCTTAACACTTTTGAATACGCTATGTATCATGTAAAATATTTCCCATTTTACATTAAACATAGGAATCTTCTTGAACCACCACGGAGATGGTAGCCATCCCAACAAAAATTTCCCTACATATGGCCATTATTATAGTCTATAAGTAGCTACTCTCTCGAAATTACTAGTACCTTGGTGAGTATACAATTAGCTTAGAGTGAAATTCCATGTCTTGAACAAACTAAATGGTACATAATTAATTATTAATTCAATTTTAGCTAAATAAGTCCATTTCTAGACAATTGACACTAGATGCAGTTCAAGCGAAATGAAGACTTTGAGCAAATAAAGACATAATTTAAATTTCAATACATATTAAATCCTTTCATCCTGGTGATTCCACTTACGATAATGCTACATAAAATGGTAGCAGATATGGAGATTTGAAAGAATTGAGAAACATTATCCTTTTAGCTTGGTGCTTCATAGTTTTTAAGGTTCACAAGAATGAGCTACATCATAGGATAAAAATATGGGAAGCTGAAAGATAAAAAAAAAACCAGAATGTAATAGTGTCTGGGTCAACACAGATATCTAAAGGAAGTCAAAGAAAACTTTACAAATTTTGAAATGAACTGTTTAACAAGCCAACTACATGATTATCTAGATATACAATTCTAAAAATATGTCAATTGATGATTTATTACACTGCTAGCTGCTACCTAAATTTAGAATCTTTTAAAGTTTAAACATGTTGGGTCAAGGCTAGATATTACAATTTTGTAAGGCGGAATTGTCCAGTTATATGGTACTACACATTATATACAATATAATAAAAATATATATAGAGATAAAACTAGACATAGGATACGGCCGTGTTCAATGTACATGACAACTTTTTAAACCAAACCAGCAATCTTCCGAAGGGGTCTTCGGATCTAAGAAGAAGAAATTTGAAAAGAAGTTATGTCTGTATTGTGAAAAGGGATACCATCTTGAAGAACATTGTATGAGGAAGCAACTTGATGAGATTTCCATTCTTCTCAAGAAGTACAACATTTCTCCTGCAAGAGCAAAGAAGCCTGATGTCGAAACAAGTTTTACTGCTTGAAGAGGCATATATCTTCATCACTGAAATGGATGGTGATTTCATTATCAATGAAACTTCTTTAAATATTTTGATTATAGCTCTTGGGCCTCGTATTTAGTTGACTTAAGAGTTTGTTGGGAATGTTTGTATATTTTTTTGTGTTGGTTGGGAGGCTTGAGAGTTTCTTGTTTCCTATTGGAGACCTCTTGTGGACCGGTTTTTTTGTTTATAGAGATCTTGGAATGGAGAATTTTTGTATGATGTTATGGTGTTTTTATAGTTCAATGAAAATATAGAAGTTTTTTTTATTGAAAAAAATCATGAATTTTAAGTGAATAAGCTGATCCCAATAAGAGTATCTTATTCAAAGTGTATAAGGTTTATAATGGTAAAAGGATTTGTTAGCACTCCATTTGCAATAGTCAAGTTATGGGCCTGGAAGAATTCAAAAGGGTCCTGTTCAGTGAAGAATTCTATGAACACCCTTCAGGTTATCCAATGGATAGTTTCCATTAGCTAGGACCATCAGATGAAGAAGAGGGCTCGATCTACAATGGTAGATCCTTCCAAAGGTCAAGACATGCAGTAGTGAAAATGAGATAAAGAGGCGTTGTAGATCAACGATCTAGAATCACAATGAAGAAGATCGACGATAGAGCATGGTTCCACAGGATGAAAAATGCAAGGAAATATTTAAGTTTGGTATTCGCAAATCTTGTTAAAGGGGACAAGCAATGAAAGGCCAAGATCAAGGTGAAGCCCGATTGACAACCTGAGATGGTTTCATTGGGAAAACATGCTCGGTAGAAGGAGCTTTCCCAAATCGTGAAAAAGGTTAAAAGGAAAAAATATTTGACAGTGGAGATGGGAGCATGAGCAGATCCATGGCCCTAGCTGATTTCACGATCCAAACTTTTGTGGATAAAGTCACGATTCCAAATCATGAAAAGTGGTACCAGTTGCAAATATCAATGGTCATGACAAAGGTGGGGATAGATCTACGGTCGTGGTTCATGTCGCGATATAAACTAGCATGGACAAGGTCAAGGTCTCAATTCATGAAAATTGATAGGGTCCACTCCAATCAATGGTTGCATGGAGAGATCGATCTTGATCGATGGATAAAGACCATACCACAGTCTAAAGCTGCTTGTTGGATCAAGGAAGAAGCAATTGGCAGCAGAAGTTAAAGAAACATGGATGATGGATGTGAAAGACCCCTAAATTGGAGGGCTAAAAAGGCCTCAAGGCTGTAGGTATAACATCTAGCACAGAGCCAACAGTAGAAGAGACGTTCCGACACATGGTCTGCCTCCTAGTAGATTAATTGATCCCCGAGACGCCATTTGTAGCATGCGTACAGGTGAAATCATCCCTGTGGCGGAGCCATATCAGTAATGGAGTACAATAATGACAAGCCATCGCAAAATATTTCCTTGGCCAAGAGGAATATGACCTTTTCTCCAGACCCCACATCTAACAGTGTTAGCCAGAGAGGGGGGGGAGATGCGGATGAGGTTGAGCAGGGGAAAGATGCCAATTGACATAAATTTGCTATATCAATAGCTCAGAGCATGTTGAGTATTTTGAAGAGGGATTAAGGGCATCCCAATGGATCTGACAGTTGGTCTACAGGGTTCTTTGCTACCTCACTAGGAGGATAGCATCGCTTGTGGAGCTAGCTGTTAGCACTCTGTTTGCAATAGTCGACTTATGGGCCTGGAAGAATTCAAAAGGGTCTTGTTCAGTGAAGAATTATATGAACACCCTTCAGGTTATCCAATGGAAATTTTCAGTCAACTAGGACCATCAGATGAAGAAGAGGGCTCAATCTATGGTGGTAGATCCTTCCAAAGCTCAAGACACACAGAAGCGAAAATGAGATAAAGAGGCATCATAGATCAACGATATGGACTCATAATAAAGAAGATCAATGATAGATCTTGGTTCTGCAAGCCGAAAGATGCGAGGAAATATTTAAGTTTGGTATTCGCGAAGCCTGTTAAAGGGGGCAAGCAATGAAAGGCCAAGATCAAGGTAAATCCCAATCGACAGCCTGAGATGGTTTCGCTGGGAAAACATGCTCGGTAGAAGGGGCTTTCCCAAATCATGAAACAGGTTAAAAGGGAGAAATATCTACAAGTGGAGATGGGAGCATGAGAAAATACATGGCCCTAGCTGATTTCGCAATCCAAAATTGTGCGGATAAAGTCACGATTCCAAATTGCAAAAAGTGGTACCAGCTGTAAAGATCACTGGTCAAGACAAAGGCGGGGATAGATCTACAGTCGTGGTTCATTTTGTGATATGAACTAGCATGGACAAGGTCAAGGTCTCAATTCACAAAAAATGGTAGGGTCCACTCCGATCAATGGTTGCATGGAGAGGCCGATCTCGATCGATAGATAAAGAACATACCGTGGTGTAAAGCTGCTCATCAGATCAAGGAGGAATTGGCGACATAAGTTAAACAAACATGGATGATGGACGTGAAAGACCCCCAAATCGGAGGGCTGAAAATCCCTCAAGGCTCTAGGTATCATATCCAACACAGAGATGACAGTAGAAGAGATGTTCCCATGCATGATCTACCTCCTAGTAGATTAATTGATCCCCCAGACACCATTTATAGCATGCGTACAGGTGAAATCATCCCTGTGGAGGATCCGTATCACCTAAAGACGGGAGGCTTTTGTCTATTTTGGCATGCGGAGGTGAGCAGTACAGGAATGACAATCCACCGCAAAATCTTGCCTTGGCTAGGAGCAATACGACGCTTCCTCTAGACCCCACGTCTAATAGTGTTACCCAGAGAGGGGGGGGGGGGGCTGCGGCTGAGGTTGAGCAAGGGGAATATGCCAACTACCCTTCTAGTTTGTGTCCATGCAAAACACCACCTTTGAACATGGAGGAAACAAAAACCTGGGATAGAAAAGGGCGCTATGCTGACTCAACAAGCCAGCTAAGAGGTTCACAACCCTGTAAATGGTGACTCACCTAAAAAAAATAGAAAGGCATCATATTCAAAGTATACAACAATATCCAAGAACTTCAGGTTGTCACCCAGGCTGAGCGCGCCCACTTTCTCCATAACGTTTGTTCATATTTGTAAATCGTGGCAATAGTACCAAATTCTAGAACTGTTAGTGTCTGATTGTGACTGGAAATAGTATTTATGTTTTGTTTTGGAGAATAGTCTCAGTGCTAAGATAATATAAATATACTCCTAGTAGAAGGAGATAGAGGTTGGTTGGGAAACTTTCAAGGGCTGAGGCTCTCCATTGTAATTAGTCCTTGGTTTTTGTGTTATGAATAAATTTGTAGAGGAAGGATTGTCTTTCATGGCAGAGATTCATGTGTCGTCTTTTCTTTCAATATGTAATTTTCTTTACGTGAAATTTTCATCCTATTTTCATTCCAGTTTGTTAGTTTCTTTCATGTCTGAAATAAGTGTATAACAGTTTGGAATTCATACATGCTATGCTCCCTCTCTTGTTTCATATATTCATTAAAGAATTCTTCTAAAGTCACGCAGAACTCATCTTGTAGATGCTCTGCGTGATGGGTTGTTTCCTCTCATCTACTAATCACTTGCTAAATATCTCCCGATTGCAAGATGGACAACTATCTTGTCTCTGTTAGTAAACTTACGCCATTATTTACCTTTTGCAATATGTTCCCTACTCAGACCGTCGAATCCATTTCCCAATGGTTCCCTTCTTTGATAGTTTGACCTACATCTTACATCAACGCACCTACCCTATTCAGGACTCTGGCCTCCTGACCATTCTTGATTGAATATCTTATGTGAGTAAATCTGGTGAGTAAGCGAGAGATCCCTCTTTAACTGTGTTGGGTGAGAGATGCGATCGAAAGTGGTTCTGCTATTTCCTAGGAGAGAACCCTTTTCTGCCAACCTATGGGCTCAATCTCGATGCTAACAAACTGGCACCATTGTCAAGGACGAGATTGAATATCATCCATGGGAAGAATGACATAGTTTTAGATTTGGTTATTGATGGTGAACAACAATCAGACATCAAGAAGGTTGTGCGCTTTTCACCTAGCGACTCCACTCTTAAAGGATTTAGACATCAGCGACTCCGCTGGTGGTATGAGTCAGAAATTAAACTGTCAATAAGAATTGGCAGATTCTGATGGGAGAAAGAGCTCATTGTAAGGCCTGAGAATGCATGGTGAAAGGTTAAGATGCTTGAGTTTCCGTTTCTTCCAAGATGCCTTGTATTGCCTTGTAAGTTTGTCCTTATCCTTTCCTAAATTTATTAAAACAACCTTCCATGGTTCCTTTTGCTTAGAACAAACCTATGAATATATTCCTGTATATCCTTCTTTATGAACCGAAAGCATTGCATTGTCTTGTACATTTGATTTTGACCAAGATTTTCCACCGAAAGTTCATGACATTAAAGTTCACCCCTGTGAACCTCATGAAACCTCGATTAGTAACATATCTATATCTCCTAAGCT
The DNA here is from genome assembly GCA_001517045.1 of Pseudotsuga menziesii. Classification (NCBI taxonomy): domain Eukaryota; kingdom Viridiplantae; phylum Streptophyta; class Pinopsida; order Pinales; family Pinaceae; genus Pseudotsuga; species Pseudotsuga menziesii. Next base: position 16,333 of record LPNX010020724.1, on the reverse strand, counting down.
CGTCTCTCCCAGTATTCCAAGCCGATACAAGCCACTACAATTGCCTCCTATCCTCCATGATTTTCCTACGAAGCATTACAAGTACCTCCCCAAATTTGATGGGGAATCCAAATATTTCACTGCAGAGAAACATTTACAAGCCTTTGAACATTTCTTTGCCCTTTTTGAGATAGAACATGAGGATGTTTACATGATGGATTTTTCCCATTCCTTGCGAGGAGATGCTAAAGAATGGTTCAAACACTTGCAACCTAAGTCCAACAATATCTCAGAAGAGTTTTCTTGCACCTTTTTTAAATTTTGGGGTAGGAGATGGCCACTGGAACAAATACTTTTAGAATTTTATTCCCTGAAGAGGCATGAGGGTGAGGCCATGTCTAGTTTTAACAAAATATTTGCAATATTTTATTATAACATGCCCAAGGAAGTCCAACCTCTTGAAAACACTGTCAAAATCTATTATGCAGCTACCTTTCCTCCTAAATTGTCATTACTTATTTTGGAGAGAAAATCAACCAATCTGCAACATATGTTTATTGATTGTTTGGAGGTTGAAGAAAACCTTAGGATGTCTCAAAAGTTGCCAGGTCAAGACAATGGTGGTGAAATAAAAGATACATTAAAATTGGTTGGGACACATACAAGAAAGGGGGTAGTCCCTGTTCAGCTAAATCTTTCCCTTACCAGGAAGGAACATGATCAACCTGATATAGAAGTAGATGGTTCTACCATTTTATTTTCTGAAGGTTGCAATCTGCTTAGCACCGAGTCCAATAATGATGATTTTAAAATGGATTTTGGTATGCCTATGTACGATGAGTATGAGGAGGAATACCTAGAGGTTATACCCGAAGATCCATCTATGGAACCAAGGTCTGCTAATGAATAAAATCAAGCTACAATCCAAAGTCAGAAGGCTGAGAAAGGAAAAGATGATAAGTGTGTAAAAGGTGATAGTCTGCCCCTATTTTATTCATTATTTGAATTAATAAGATGCAGGATTAAAGCCTCTAAGCGGAAGAAGAAGTTAGAGGATATGGTGCATTCCATAAACTTATGTGGAACAGAAGATGATAAATAGGAACAGTCATGCAGTCCCTCCCCGCTTATTGATACATCAAGAATTTGTGATGAGGCATTGGGTCACAAAGAGGGAGGTAAAAATTCTCAAATAAATGCCCTTTTTGACTTTTCACCCTCAGAGATATCATCCCATTGAGAAATATCGGGCTTACTCGACTCCATTGAGGAAAGAGATGATGTCCATGTCGAGGCATATAAGGAAGCTGAAGTTCTAGTTCCAGAAGTTTTGAATGGACGAGTGGATGTTTCGTTTGAAAGCAGTTATGGAAATTCCCTTCAAAGATCTTTCGAACATCGTCCTGACAGCTCACCAAAGGAAGGGCATTTTGGACAGCATTCACATGATGGAGAGAGGACGGAATATGCTGGAGGTTGAAACATTTTCTATGACCCCATAGTAGAGTACATGGAGAGGCTAGGTAATGGTAATGACTAGTTATATCTCTACTATAAATATCAGTTTATTTGTTATAGCCTACTTCCATTCTGCATTTCATATCTGTTCTTAATCGAGCATGAAAAGGAAGCCAAATTATTGGATAAGTTTCTTGATTGGCTTCATTGGAAGTCAGAGTTCACTTGATTAGGCATGTGAGCTCAATTAGGTAGAGTAGGTGGGAACAAATAAGCTCAAAAATCATAGAGCATTTCGTTCAGTATTGTTTAAGTTTGTTTTCATTTTTAGTTGTAAGTACAGGTTCACCATCACAACTGTTCTTAGTTTAAGAGTATGGTTAAGAACATAGTTTGCAGCTTGACATAAATTCACTACATCAATAGCTCAGAGCATGTTGAATATTTTGAAGAGGGATTAAGGGCATCCCAATGGATCTGGCACTTGTTCTATGGGGTTCTTTGCTACCTCACTAGAAGGATAACATCCCTCGTGGAGCCAGCTGTTAGCATTCTGTTTGTAACAGTCGAGTTATGGGCCTAGAAGAATTCAAAATCATCCTATTCAGTGAAGAATTATAAGAACACCCTTCAGGTTATCCAATGGACAATTTTCGTCGACTAGGACCATTAGATGAAGAAGAGGGCTCGATCTACGGTGGAAGATCCTTCCAAAGGTTAAGACATGAAGAAGTGAAAATGAGATAAAGAGGCATCATAGATCAACGATCCAGAATCACAATGAATAAGATAGACAATAGAATGTGGTTCCACATGCCAAAAGATGCGAGGAAATATTTAATTTTGGTATTTGCGAAGCTTGTTAAAGGGGACAAGCAATGAAAGGTCGAGATCAAGGGGAAGCCCAATCGATGGCCTGAGACTGTTTCGCTGGGAAAAAATGCTCAGTAGAAGGTGCTTTCCCAAATCACGAAATAGGTTAAAAGGAAGAAATATCTATAGGCAGAGATGGGAGCATGAGAAAATCCATGGCCCTAGCTAATTTCGCGATCCAAGCTTGTGCGGATAAAGTTGAGATTCCAAATTGTGAAAAGTGGTATCGGCTGCAAAGATCAATGGTCAAGACAAAGGCAGGGATATATCTACGCTCATGGTTCATTTCGTGATCTAAACTAGTATGGAAAAGGTCAAGGTCTCAATTCACGAAAATTGGTAGGGTCCACTCCGATCAACAGTTGCATGGAGAGGCTGATCTCAATCGACAGATAAAGAACATACCGCGGTCTAAAGTTACTCGTTAGATCAAGGAAGGAGGAATTAGTGGTATAATTTAAATAAACATGGACGATGGATGTGAAAGACCCCCAAATCAGATGGCTAAATAGGCCTCAAGGCTATAGGTATCACATCTAGTGCAGAGCTGACAGTAGAAGAGATGTTCCCATGCATTATCTGCCTCCCAGTATATTAATTGATCCCCTAGATGCCATTTGTAGCATGCGTACATGTTAAATCGTCCCTATGGAGGATCCATATCACCTAAAGATGGGTAGCCTTTGTCTAGTTTGGCATGCAGAGGTGAGGAGTACAAGAATGACAAGCCATCACAAAATCTTTCCTAAGCCAGGAGCAATATGACACTTCCTCCAGACCCCATCTTCAGTAGTGTTACCCGGAGAGGGGGGGGGGGGTGCTGCGGATGAGATTGAGCAAAGGGAAGATGCCAACTGCCCTTCTAGTTTGTGTCCATGTAGAAATCCACCTTTAAACATGGAGGAAACAAAAACTTGGGATAGAAAAAGGGTGCTATGCTGACTCAACAAACCAGCTAAGAGGTTCAAAACCCCGGAAATGGTGACTCACCTAAAAACAACCAGAAAGGCGTCATATTCAAAGTATATAACAGTAGCCAAGAACTTTTGGTTGTCACCTAGGCCGATTGCACCCACTTTCTCCATAACATTTTTTCAAATTTATAAATCGTGGCAATAGTACCACATTCTAGAACTGTTAGTGTCTGATTATGACTGGAAACAGTATTTAGGTTTTGTTTTGGAGAATAGTCTCAGTGCTAAAATAATTTAAATATACTCCCAGTAGAAGGAGATAGAGGTTGGTTGGGAAACTTTCAAGGGCTGAGGCTCTCCATTCTAATTAGTCTTTGGTTTTCGTGTTATGAATAAATTTGTAGAGGAAGGATTGTCTTTCATGGCAGAGATTCCTATGTAGTCATTTATTTCAATATGTAATTTTCTTTACGTGAAATGTTCATCCTATTTTCATTCCATTTTGTTAGTTTCTTTCATGTCTGAAATAAGTGTATAATAGTTTGGAATTCATACATGCTATGCTCCGTGTGTTGTTTCATATATTCATCAAAGCTTTCTTCTAAAGCCACACAGAATTCATCTTGTAGATGATTTGCGTGATGGGCTGTTTCCTCTCATCTACTAATGACCTGCTAAATATCTCGTGATTGCAAGATGGACAGCTATCTTTCCTCTGTTTGTAAATTTATTCCATTATTTACCTTCTACAATATGTTCCCTACCTGGACCGTCGACTCCATTTCCCAATGGTTCCCTTCTTTGATAGTCCCACCTACATCTCACATCAACGTACCTTCCCTATTCAGGACTCTGGCATCCTAACCATTCTTGATTGAATATCTTACGTGAGTAAATCTGGTGAGTAATTGAGAGATCCCTCTTTGACTTTGTCGGGCGAGAGGCACGGTCTAAAGTGCTTCTGTTTTTTCCCAGGAGAGAACCCTTTTCTGGCAATGTATGGGCTCAATCCCGGCGTTAACACACTGGCGCTGCTGTCTGGGATGAGATTGAAGATCATCCCTGGGAAGAATGACATAGTTTTAGATTTTGTTGTTGATGGTGAACAACAATCAGACACCAAGAAGGTTGTGCACTTTTCACCTGGCGACTCCACTCTTAAAGGATTCAGACGTCAGCGACTCCGCTGGTGGTATGACCCAAAAATCAAACTGTCAGAAAGAACTGGTAGACTTTGCTGGGAAAAAGAGTTCGTTGTAAGGCCTAAGAATGGATGGTGAAAGGGTAAGATGCTCGAGTTTATGTTTCTTCCAAGATGCCTTGTATTTCCTTGTAAGTTAATTCTTATCCTTTCCTCAATTTATTAAAACATCCTTCCATGGTTCCTTTTGCTCCGAACAAAGCTATGAATATATTCCTGTATATCCTTCTTTACTAACTGAAATCATTGCATCATCTTGTACATTTGATTTTGACAAAGTTTTTCCACCGGAAGCTCATGACATTAAAGGTCACCCTTGTGAACCTCATGAAACCTTAGTTAGTAACATATCTATATCTCCTAACCTGGTCTCTCCCAGTATTCCAAGCTGAAACAAGCCACTACAATTGCCTCCTATCCTCCATGATTTTCTTGCGAAGCATTACAAGTACCTCCCCAAATTTGATGGGGAATCTAAAGGCTTCAATGCTGAGAAACATTTACCAGCCTTTGAACATTTCTTTGACCTTTTTGAGATAGAACATGATGATGTTTGCATGAGGGATTTTTCCTAGTCCTTGTAAGAAGATGCTAAAGAATGGTTCAAACACTTGCAGCCTAATTCCATGAATAACTGGGAAGAGTTTTCTTGCATATTTTTGAAATTTTGGGGTACGAGAAGGCCAATGGATCAAATACATTCAGAATTTTATTCCCTGAAGAGGCATGAGGGTGAGGCCATGTCTAGTTTTAATAGAATATTTGCAAGATTTTATTATAACATGCCCAAGGAATTCCAACCTCTTGAAAATGCTGCCTGTTTGTGCCAGAAATTGTTTCCAAGGATAAAGAAACAAGCCAACACAATCTCAAATAAAACTCAATAAAGTAAAGTAGGTTTTAGGTTCTCTGGAATGTTTTCTTGGTTGTGAACTTTGGGAACAAACAGGGAATACACTCATGAGCAAAATAATAACTGAATCATAAACAAAAGAGGACAAAGATGCATAATATATTCAACAAGATCCAACAGAACACAATATTGAAGTTCATTCATAAAATATAAGCATCACCAGCATATAAACATAAACCAGTAATGAATATATCAATTAAGCAACTAAACAAGCTGAGCAATGAAGCCAACATAGAAATTGAAGGGTAAAAAGTGTCATATATCTCATAATTTTGTCATCAAATGCATACAAGAGTTTTGATACTTAGCTCATGAATAAGTCTAAAGACCTCCTGAACCTATCCCAAAAATCGAACCCTCATTCCGTCTTTCTAACCTCTCTAATTACTACTTTTTACAAAATCAGTTAAGGATTAAACCCTAACTACCCTTAACTAATTCGATGGGATAAAGTAAAATTTACAATACTACAAAATATGACATTTTCCAAAAATAGTAAACAACTAACTAATATGTTTCTCAAAAAGAGATAACAAAAAACTAATTCAATAACTAACTCATAGGTCCTTAACTACCTCAGCTAGAAAAGCTATGCCATCCAATGCCTGAGCTTTCTTCCTAGCTCACCTCTATTCATCTTCCATGCTTACTAGTCTTCAATAGCTGGAAATTGTGTGACTTTTAGGGTTCAATTGATGACTTAACAGATACTGTTTCTTCTCCAAACCTCTTAAGCTTCAATAACTTGCCTTCCTTAATCCTTCCTGAATGATTCTTTTAGTTTACTAATACAGGTTAGGTTTTCTCATAGGTATGAGTGGTCTAGGTCATTCAGAGTACTCAAGCCTCTTCACTGTAACTGATTATGAAACCTGGTTATCAATCAATTTGGTTGTTCAAATAGATGACTATCTCCAACATGCATAATAAACCTATGTAATAATACCAAAATTGACCCTCGAACCCTTCTGGTACTGCCTTATGAACAATTTCTGCACCATAAGACTTTGCAAATATGATTTCTGCTACAAGTTTCTCAGATGAACTGAAAACTATGGATGAAAACTATGTCTTATGCACACTACTCATTTAAATATCAGACCTTCTTTGGACTGTATAAAGAGAATCCTGCGTTGCAATGACAAGGAAAACAACTTCATGCTCTGTTCATTTTTCTGTTTCAATTTGACTTCAACACCGAGCTAACCAGCTTTCTAGTATGCACCAAAACTAGGTCTTTAGGCTATCTCAAATGTTCGGATCCTTTTTTAAACTTTGCACAAGTAGTAGGTTTACTTATGAAGTTTTAACATCATAAAATGCACAATTCTTCACATCATCAAACTTTCAAACTTTGACAGGATCATATTCATATGAAAACTGATATTTTTCACCCAATCCCTCAACAATACTCTTAATCTCCTTATTTCTTCGACAAGCACATTGTTTAAAGCATATATTAACATCTGGCTTAATCAATTTTGATAAATCAGCATTTACCAAGAAAGCACCAAATTAGGCAAACATGAACCAGTCATCGCGGAATACCTTTTTTACACGCTGCTGCATATGCTCAATATCGTGGTCTGAGTTGTCATATTGTCCACCTTAGATATACAAGAGTCCTTCAACATTCAATTTGACTGCATGTGGCGGAATAAAGAGGCCCTAATTTCCTGTAAAGCCATAAAAACCTCATCTCTGTTCTACAACAGCAATGTCTAGTTTTTTAGCAGCTATGGTTGCTCCACTAAGTCCTCCATCCTTGAATATGCATGTAAGTAACAACCCATCTCACGTTAAACCAAATCTATGCTGCTACCTGTCATGATGGACTACATTCGGCTAATGATGACCACGATCCCTTCTATGACATGAAACGGCTTGTTCTCATGATGCTCACTAAATCCACACGTAGCAAAAACCCTCAATTCATGCGATTAGTCACTCACGATTCATAATCATGCAAAAATTTGGCTAAAAACTCAGAGAAACTAACAGTCACGATATTCTTGTAGCGCTCCTTTGTTAATTTCGGAAACTTGCGCTACAAGAATAAAATTAACCCTATTTTGGCGTTGTTTTACAACTTTTTTCCAACTTGTATGAAGTTTAAATGCCGTTTGAATGATGAGTATGCTTATAATATGATTTGTGAGTCCACCATGCAACATGATGACCTTTTAAAACCCTTCAATAATCTATGGGATCAAAAAATAAAACAAAAAGTATAAAGGTAAAAGCTCAAAATTTCACTTGAAAACTAAAAATCTCTTAAAGGAAGACAAAAACCAAACTAAAGCAAATGAGTAACTTGGAATAAAATGCAAATCAAACAAAAATTGAAGAAACAAATTACTGACTTAACATCTGGCTCCAGCTGCGGAATGAAGTCTTCCCTGCGAGGCTTCAAGAACCTGTAGACCAGTGCCTTCTATCTGCTACCTTATCTACCTATTTGCAAAACTTCCATTGGGCTATGGAGTCTTTATTATACTTCACTCACACCGGTATGTACAATGAAAAGTGAAAATCTTCTTATAAACTGTAAAAAATTTTGAGGAATCGCTCATTAACAGGGTTGGACAACTCCTCACTTTCCAAAGACTGCAGGATAAAAGTATTATTCTCCAAAACTTTAGACACAAGGAAAGGGCCAAACTAGAGATTGTCAAACTTACCATGCTTACCCTTTTTCTCTTTCCTTGCATCCCACCTTAGAACCATGTCACCAACTGAGAAAGTCTTTTCTTTGAGGTTTCTGTCAAATCTGCTTTTGATCTTGGATCTATACAACTGTGCCTTTTCATCCACCTTTTCCCCGTTCTGCTACAATTCTATCATTTCAAAAATCCTTCTCTGCATATCATCTGGTTCCTCCTGGGAATCCTGGAGAAATTTCATCACTGGGATCCCCAATTGGACAGGGAAAACTGCTTCTGTACCATAAACTAACTGAAAGGGAGAAGTTCCAATTGCTTGTTTCACTGTGATCCTATCTGCCCATAATGCATACTTCAGCATTGAATCCCATGATCTTTTGTTGTGCTTGAGCAGCTTCTTGATACTCTGAATAATTTTCTTATTAGAGGATTCAGCCAAACCATTACCCCGGGGATAATAAGGAGTTGAGTGCTTCAGTATAATGCCATTCCTTTCACAAAAGGCCTGCATTGCCTTGGATTTGAAAGCTTTTGTATTGTCTGTCACTAATTTATGAGGACAGCCAAATCTACTAAGAATATTCTCTTCAATGAACTCCATGATTACCTTGTCTGTATCATTCCTAGTGGGTATGGCTTCCACCCATTTAGTAAAAAAGTCTGTTGCTGTCAGAATCCAATGGTGCTGTCCTGAAGATGCTGGATTTATTTCTCCAATAAAATCTAGGCCCCATTGCTGGAAAGGTGCAATAACTGCAATGGGTTTCAGAGGAAAAGACAACAATTTCTGTTTGCCAGCAAACTTCTGACAAGGAACATAGGCTCTTACCTGCTGATAAACATCTGCAAACAAGGAGGGCCAATAATATCCAGCTCTAAGAATTTTGTAAGCTGTTGTTTTCCAATACTTGTGCCCTCCACAAGCACCCTCATGAGATTCAGAAATTACTCCTTCAATCTCTGATTTGTCCAAACATCTGAGCATAATACCTCCTAGGTCCTTCCAGAATAATTGTTCTTCCATTAAATAGTACTTAGTAGCTTTAAGCTTTAAATATCTAGCAGCCTTCCTATCCATATGCTCAGGACATTGCAAAAATAACAGAAAATGAACAATGTCTGCATACCATGCTGATGATGAATAATAGTCCATGATCTTTTCTTTTTCCAGAACTACTTGATCTTCTTCAGGAACTAATTATTCAGCCATGACATGCAATCCAAGTGCTTGACAATTTGATTCAACCAGCAGCTTGGCTAAACCTTGTCCTTTAACCAGCTTAGTAGGTCTGATTTCTACCTCATATTCCATAATTTTAGCAATCCATTTGCCTCTCTTCCCTTCACTATCAGGCTGTGTTAAGACATCTTTGACAGCAGCATTAGGTACAAATGAAATGACTTTTGAATGCAGAACATAAATTCTGAAAAATTTCAAAGCCTTTACCAGAGCATAAGCCTGCTTTTCCAGTATGTTGTATTTCAGTTTAGAATCCTTGAGAGTTTTGCTGAAAAATGCAATGGGCTGCTCCAATCCTTCCTTATTCTTCTGAAGTAAAACAACTGCAATTGTACCCTCTGATGCAAATGAGAATGTGAGGAATTCTTTAGTAAAATCTGGGCTTATTAACATAGGAGATTCAGTAAGAGCCAGTTTAATTTTCTCGAATGCACTCTTAGCCTCAGTGGTCCATTTGACTTCCTGATCTTTCTTGAGCATGGATGTGATCTATTTGATAGTTTCAACAAAGTTGGGTATAAACCACCGCAGAAAATTGATTTTGCCAATGAATGATTGAACATCCTTTTTACTCCTGGGAAAACTAATCTCCAGTATAGCTTTCACTCTTTCAGGATCTATTCTGATGCCATCAGCAGACACCAAATGACCAAGTAGTTTACCTTCTTGTACAGCAAAATGTGACTTCTTTGGATTCAGGGATAAGGCAAATTTTCTGCATTTTAGGAAGGGCTGCCTCAAATGCTTCAAATGTTCATCATCTGACTGTGAGAAAACAATAATATCATCTAGATAGATAACCAAAAATTTATCTTTTTCTCCCACAAAGGCAATGTCCATTGCTCTCTGAAAGGTAGCTCCAGCATTCATCAAGCCAAATGGCATCTTATCATACATAAATGTCCCCCAGGGAGTTGTAAAGGCTATCTTCTCTTTATCATCAGGGTGCATAGAAATCTGATTGTACCCTGAGAAACCATCCACCATTGAAATTCTCTGTGCACCAACCACTTGCTGCAATAGTTGTTCAATCTTAGGAAGAGGATAGTTATCTTTTAGTGAAGATTTGTTTAAATTTCTGAAGTCAACACATAGCCTAATTTCCCCATTCTTTTTTCTAACTGGAACCAGGTTAGCCACCCATGAAGAATACCTGAGTGGCACTATAATCTTGGCATCCAACAGTTTCTTCACTTCCTTTTCAATAACAGGAAATAAGTCTGGATTAATCCTCCTTAGTTTCGGACGAAAAGGTTTGAAATTTGGTTTTAAAGGGACCTTATGCTGTATGATTCCTGTATCATAAGTTCTTAGTTCCTCATAAGACCAGGCAAAAACATCTATATGTTCCTTTAAAAGCTTGATATACCTGTTTCTTTGTTCTGCTGTAAGTGATTTGGAAATTTTGACCATCTTGGGATGTTCTACTGAACCAATGTTATAGTCCACTACATTGTCTTCTGAAGACTGAACAACAGGCTTTGAAGGTGTATCATCCTTTGTAAATATTCTCTCTAGAGGTACCAAACCTTTTGGAATGAAGTTGCTCTTCAACTCAATAATTTTATGTCCAGCTATCTCATCTTCAACAAACTCATCCATCTGTCCCTCTTCTTCATCCTCATCCTCATCAATCAAGGAATTTGAAAACTCAGTTGTAAGCTCTAGGAACCTTTTGATCTCAATTTCATCCTCAAACACTTTCCACTGCTTTACATTATCAGGTACACATGGTCTGTACCTCAGCTCTATGGGATACCTTAACTGAGTAGTCTTGGGGATTCTAAAGTGTGTGGCAGCCAAGGCCAATGAGTCAGCAGTATGATTATGATCTCTTAGGATATGAGTAATATTAAAAGCTACAAAATAATTTTCAAGCATGTCCCATACCTCATTTCGATAAATCTTCAGCAAACCATGCTTTACTTGATATTTGTTCTTCACCTGCTGAACAATCAATTCGGAGTCGCCATATGCAGAAATTTGTTGAATGCCCAAATTTTTGGCAGCTTTTAATCCCAACAGTAAAGCTTCATATTCAGCAGTGTTATTTGTAGTAACAAACTCAAGTTTGTACATTAACTTTACTGTTTCACCTCCAGAAGATATAAGAAGAACTCCAGCACCAGCACCTTCTTTACAAGAAGATCCATCAAAGTATAATTCCCATAGCTGATCTTCTTCTTCTCTACTGTGTTTTACTGGTTGCTCTTTCTCCACCTGTAACAAACCAGCAAAATTGTTTTCATCACTGAAATGTAACATGCAAGTTCCCAAGTCTTTGTCAACAGCATATAGTGGATGATTGGTGGGATTTTTGTCATCTGTCACTATGTAAGCAAACTGAAGCTCTCTGTACAGCCTTCTATTTTCTCCACCAAACACAGGAATGGTAGCATAAGAGAGGTCCATTTGTAAGGTTCCTCCAACCTTCTTTTCCCATGACCTAGAAAGAAGTAAGCCAAACTTTGGTGTAATGTCATCTACCACAACATCCATTATCACACTTTTCATGGGCAACTGAGCCAGACTGACAACCATGTCTTTTATTACTCCTAAACACTTCACTTCTCAGGAATCAAAGGCATACAAATCATGATATGGTTTGGTAATACTCAGGCCCAGAGCTTCCATAACAGCCTTTGGCATCAAGTTGTGGGATGCTCCTGAATCTAACAAAAAATTGTGTATCATCTGTTCATGGATTGTCAAAGTGATATAGAATGGAGGTGAGGCTCCTGCTTCATTTTCAGTCTTCTCAGCCAAGGCTGATCCAATGAAAATCTTAGGACTCTCCTCTTGCAAATTAACTGTGTCAGAGACAAGCTGATTGCTCGTTGGATTAAGCATTTTAAGGACTGATTCCTTATATGAAGGATTTCTTATCAGTTCAGTTAAAGGTACATGAATATTTAATTTACTTAATTCATTCTCTAAACTGAAATTCTGAACAAATTTATTTACCTCTTCATCCTCTGTATTCTTCTTATGTTTTTCTAAACTTTGCTTCTTTTCTGCTGCAGGATCAGATGGCTGATTAGTAGGGACAGCTGCCTTCTTCTTTGGAGCTTGTACCACCTGTTTCGGACCTGATCTCAAATTTACAGTCTTTTTGAGATTATTTTGACAAATAGCAGTAGTTACAGCAATCTTTTCTAGACCTATATCATTTTCTGTTTTGAACATATCAGCATCATAAATTTCAGCATTCAGAAAATCCTCTTCAGTAACAAAACCTTCAGACAATCCTTCTCCAAAATGATTCATATCTTGGTCAGTTTCTTCAAAAAGCAGCTCCTCATCAACCTCTTCCTCATCTACCACATTGTTCTGAAGAGGTGGTGCCAGTTTTTGGTCCTCATTTTCTCTCCTTTCTCGCTGGATACCATTATTCCTTCGTTCTCTGGGCATAAATAAAACGGGGAGCAAATTGCCTTCTGAACTGATTCTGATTATTAGGATTTCATTCACCTTCTGGAGCAGGCTTGTTGGAATTTTTCTCAAGATCTAATTTATTTAGTTTTGTAGTTAGAATATTTACCAACTTAGCCATTTCATCAATCTTCCCTTCAGTAGTAAGTGAAGACGAACCTCCTGGAGCTGCTTCTTTTTTTCCTTTTCTTTCATACAGCTGCTGAGGTGTTTCCTTCTTTAGTCTATTTGAAGCTAGTATGTTGGATTATACCTCCAATGCTGGATCCTGCATGTTCAACAAAGTGATAGGCCTCCTCTCTCTCAGTAACAAAGAGAATTTGTGATCAAAAGCATTTGCATATGTAAATTTAGCTGATGTTTCAGTAGGATTTATCTCGATAGGAATCCTACTGTACATTTTGTTGAACCTCTTCGAAAAATCTGTAATTGTTTCATCTTTATTCCTCCTAAGAGCTCCAAATTCAGTTATGTAGTAGGTATGGTCTTTGGTATCACCCCATTGTCTCATAAAGAGATCACGGAGTTCTTCAATAATAGTAATGGAGTTGGCAGGCAACTCTCTAAACCACTTCCTCACATCTCCATCAAGGCTCTGGACAAACATCCTCATCCAAACATCCTTAGCCTCAATGTTTTGATTATCAGCATACCGTAGGAAAGCTTCCCAATGTTCTTCAGCTGTTGTTTCTCCTTCTCCATTGAACCTAGGCAAATACTTCTGGTAGTCTCCTCCAGGCAGTGCATTTAAAGGCTGAGGTAAGACCAAGGGTGCATATCTGGCTGCAACCATCCGGTCCATCATGTCTATGGGAGGGTTTTGAGCTCCCAATTTTGGACTAACTGGTTTTGAAAATGAAGAAGCTTGACTGGAAATTGATTTAAAAGAGCTTTTACCTAATTTCAACTGAAAAAGAGGTATTTTACCAGGGGAGGAAGCTTTGGCTTTTATAAAAGATTAAGGATTGGTAAATATTTGGAAACTGCTATCAGGAATGGTTGGTTTTACCCAAGGTGAAGTTTCTTCTTCTTTCTTTGCCACAGATGAAGCTAATAATTCATTTAACTGCTCAGAGTCAGATAAAGAGGGTAATGAATGTGATCTTCTAACTTTTCTTGCTGTCCTCAATATCTGTTCAAGGTCTGTCACACCCAACTGCAAGGGTGAAGTAGGTCTATTTCTAGTTCCCACTCCTCTAGAAGCCACTGTGACAACTTTGGCGAAAAATAGCCTTATAAAATGCTGGTTTAAGTCCATCTCTTAAAACCGGTAAAACTGATAAGTAACCTAGGGAAAATATGTCTTCAACTTCGTCCCCGGCAATGGCGCCAAAGATGTTTGTGCCAGAAATTGTTTCCAAGGCTAAAGAAACAAGCCAACACAATCTCAAATAAAACTCAATAAAGTAAAGTAGGTTTTAGGTTTTCTGGAATGTTTGCTTGGTTGCGAACTTTGGGAACAAACAGGGAATACACTCATGAGCAAAATAATAACTGAATCATAAATAAAAGAGGACAAAGATCCATAATATATTCAACAAGATCCAACACAACACAATATTGAAGTTCATTCATAAAAGATAATCATCACCAGCATATAAACATAAACCAGTAATGAATATATCAATTAAACTGAAGGGTAAAAAGTGTCATATATCTCATAATTTTGTCATCAAATGCATACAAGAGTTTTGATACTTAGCTCATGAATAAGTCTAAAGACCTCCTGAAGCTATCCCAAAAATCGAACCCTCATTCTGTCTTTCTAACCTCTCTAAATACTACTTTTTACAAAATCAGTTAAGGATCAAACCCTAACTACCCTTAACTAATTCGATGGGATAAAGTAAAATTTACAATATTACAAAATATGACATTTTCCAAAAATAGTAAACAACTAACTAATATGTTTCTCAAAAAGAGATAACAAAAAACTAATTCAATAACTAACTCATAGGTCCTTAGCTAGCAAAGCTATGCCATCCAATGCCTGAGCTTTCTTCCTAGCTCGCCTCTGTTCATCTTCCATGCTTGCTAGTCTTCAATAGCTGGAAATTGTGTGACTTTTAGGGTTCAATTGATGACTTAACAGATACTGTTTCTTCTCTAAACCTCTTAAGCTTCAATAACTTGCCTTCCTTAATCCTTCCTGAATGATTCTTTTAGTTTACTAATACAGGTTAGGTTTTCTCACAGGTATGAGTGACCTAGGTCATTCAGAGTACACAAGGCTCTTCACTGCAACTGATTATGAAACCTGGTTATCAATCAATTTGGTTGTTCAAATAGATGACTATCTCCAACATGCATAATAAAATTGTGTAATAATACCAAAATTGACCCTCGAACCCTTCGGGTACCGCCTTATGAACAATTTCTGCACCATAAGACTTTGCAAATATGATTTCTGCTACAAGTTTCTCAGATGAACTGAAAACTATGGATGAAAACTATGTCTTATGCACATTGCTCATTCAAATATCAGACCTTCTTTGGACTGTGTAAAGAGAATCCTATGTTTCAATGACAAGGAAAACAAATTCATTCTCTGTTCATTTTTCTGTTTCAATTTGACTTCAACACCGAGCTAACCAGGTTTCTAGTATGCACCAAAACTAGGTCTTTAGGCTATCTCAAATGTTCGGCTCCTTTTTTACACTTTGCACAAGTAGCAGGTTTACTTAGGAAGTTTGAACATCATAAAATGCACAATTCTTCACATCATCGAACTTTCAAACTTTGACAGGATCATATTCATATGAAAACTGATATTTTTCACCCAATCCCTCAACAATACTCTTAATCTCCTTATTTCTTTGACAAGCACATTGTTTAAAGCATATATTAACATCTGGCTTAATCAATTTTGATAAATCAGCATTTACCAAGAAAGCAGACATGAACCAGTCATCGCGGAATACCTTTTTTACATGCTGCTACAGATGCTCAAAATCATGGTCTGAGTTGTCATATCGTCCACCTTAGATATACAAGAGTCCTTCAACGTTCAATTTGACTGCATGTGGCGGAATTAAGAGGCCCTAATTTCCTGTAAATCCATAAAAACCTCATCTATGTTCTACAACGGCAATCACTACTAGATTTTGATCCAAAATCCGACGTTTTTTTCCGACGGCGCGTGGATTTTTTATTTTAACCGTGCCAAAAATCATAAAGATTAATTTTTTTTTTGAAATAATGGGCATAAGCGTCGCTTAAGAGACGGCGCTAAAATTGCTATCCTCCTAAGTTTCGCTTAAGCGACGGTTTTCCTACAAGTGTCGCTTAAGCGACGGTTTTCCTCTCCATGTTTCCTTTTAAAAGATTATAGGTTTAAACATGGATGGGTGTATGGCATGTTCATATTTGTGGGATTGGTTGTGGCCTTAACATTAGATTAATATCATTATTATAAAATGATGGTAGTGAATTGCAATAAATCAAAGATTGATTTAGACAAGTTTCATTTTGTGGACAAATTTATTCTTTTTTTACACAACAAAAAAATATATTTGATTTTTCAAGTGGAAATCAAAATATACATTGACGAACCTTAAAGTTATTTCTATTTTTGTTCAATGACAAGAGACCAATAACTAAATAGGTCATTACATCATTATGGTATGCATCCAGTTGAGTCCAATAGATAACGAAACAGTC